>CAKNYM010049382.1:254545-289301 GCA_932195095.1 Andricus curvator
GTTGCATTAACAATCAAATAGTTGAACTTTCAAGCAGAAGAGACGAATTTTCAACAAAATAGTTGAACTTTAAACAAAATAGTTAAATTTTCAAGCCAAAAAGACGAATTTTCAGCAAAAAACTTCATTTTCAACCAAGAAAGAAGAATTTTCAACCAAAAACCATAATTTGTCTACCATAAACGATGAATTTTCAATCCAAACCTACAAAGATTCATTTTCAACCATATAGTCAAATTTTCAAACAATAAAATTAAAGTTCAACCAAATAGTTGAATTTTCAAGCCAAAAAAAAGCATTTTTTAGAAGGAAGTTGGATTTTCAATAAAAAAGTTCATTTTCAATTAAGAAAGATGAATTTCTAATTTTTAATCCTAAGGACGAATTTTCAACAAAACACTTGAATTTTCGTCGAAAAAAATGACTTTAACCAAATAGTTAAATTTTTAACAAAAAAGTCTAACAAAACCAAACAGTTGAATTTCCAACCTACGAAGATGCATTTTCAACCAAATGGTAGAATTTTAAAACAAAAAAGATTAAAGTTCAACCAAAAGCTGTTGCATTTTCAACCAAATAGTTGAATTTTCAAGCCAACAATACGACGTTTTTGGAAGAAAGTTGGATTTTCAATTTCAAAAAGTTCATTTTTAATCAAGAAAGATGAATTTTCTAATTTATCATCTAAAAAGACGAAATTTCAAATAAAAAAATTAAAAAAAAACGAATTTTCAACCAGATAGTAAAATTTCAAAACAAAGATTAATTTTTAACCAAAATAACCAGGTTTCAATTAGAGTGAAATTCAATAGGCTTTCTAACGGTTTAAAAAAATTAAATTTCTCGCTGCGAGATCCACGAAAAAAGAGAGGCTTGTTTTTAATAAGATTTTTTTTCAGTGGACTGAAAATTCTGGATGGAACTATAATAATTGATATTTCAACCAAGAATGCTTTTAATTTAAATAGAAAGCAGTTGAATTCGAAAAATAATACAAATTTTCGAGAGAGAAAAAAGTTGAATCCTCAACCAAAAAGGATTAGTTTTCCACCAAACAGTTGCATTTTTAACCAAAAAGAATAAATTTTCAACCAAGAAGATGAATTTTCTACCAAAAACGCCGAATTTTCAACAAAATACATGAATTTTCATTCAAATAGTTGAATGTTCAACTAGAAAAGATCAATTTTTAACTAAAAATATAAATTTTCAGCCGAAAATGGAAAAGTTAGATTATAAATTTAAAAAATTAATTCTGAACAAAACAAAATTTTTTAACTAACAAATACAAATTTTCAACAAAATACATGAATTTCCAACAAAATAGTAAAATTTTCAACAAAATAAATCGATTTTAAACCAAAAAGTAGAATTTGTATGCAAACTATATGAATTCCGAACCAAAAAAGAATTCTTGAAAAAAGGGGAAAATTGAGTGAAGTTGGAAATATTAAAGTAATTTTCAAACTTATTAAGTTATTATTGAGCTGCACAGTTGCAGGGCCATTATATTTCGCAAAATTAGCAACTTTTGTTCAAATTTATCATCAGGAAACGTTCAAAACTAAGTTTGTAACGTTACATTGACTGAACTCTCTTCCACCAGCCGTAGTTTTTTTTCAAATTGTTAACATAGTTTATTGACGGCCCCTAATAATATATTCATAATTATCTATCAAAATCCGAATCTTTATCATGCATCAAAGATTCTCCTTTTGGAATTCCAAGATTAATTTCGCAGTCTCCACGCTTGTTAGTCCTCGTTAGGAACTTCTGCCAAATTGATTGAAATTCGGAACGACCCATGACTAAAATCTACCCACTCTAAATTTCATCAAGATCGTTTCGTTAAAATCTACAAAACAAAAACCAAAATGGAACAGTTGCAGGGATATTTTGATTCGGTTGTAGAATAATCTAAATAATAAAATTTAAAAACATTTAATAAGATAATTTGCATAATAATCTAGTTGCATCTGGAAAGGTAGAATTTTTTTTATGTAGAACTTTCATCACGTAAAAAAAGTATTTTTAAGCTCTAAGTTAGAAAAAATCCTTAGTTATCTCAATCTGAATTCTTTTTTAAGCAAATGCTAAAGATCATGAAAGAGGGAACACTCTCTGAAATGTAGCGCCTCTCACAGTCTGAAACTTGGCACAGCTTCGTCGAATGAGAAGCCTAAAAATAAGTCAGGTTAGTGGCTAGTGGGAGTGTTTTTGCGTCTTGACCGCAAACAAAATTCGGCCGCCTCTGAGAAAAGACGTTGAATTTTAGAGAATGTTCCCATCCAATTCAAAGTCAACCTCTCGATTTTTTCTACTACCTTAGTAAAAAAAACTCAATAAATTTTACGAATTAACTAAAAAGCTGAGGTTTCTTTACCTTTATTGAAGCTTCTGGACTGCACAATGTACATTTGTATATAATCTATCTTAGATTTACTTTTAGAAATGCTGAATGCATTTTGAAGAACTTGGTCCTTGCGAAGAATACTAATTAATATCACAAATTATTTACTGTGTGTAAGCTGTAAAAACTAAAAGCCACTGAGAAAATGTACAAAATAGTTGTTAAAAATAGTTATCCAAAATATATAAATAGTTATTAGAGGCTCTTGTGGAATTAAAGGATCTTTGGATGCTTAGTCTGATTTTGATCTCTTTGTGGGTTTGAAAGGGACAGTTTTGTGTCTCCCGAGTTCAAAATCATCGTGATTGTCTTCAAAGCAGATGGTGCAGTAAAGATCGCCGTGACATCCTAGACAACTAACCAAATCTGCCGTTTGATCACACATAACACAAGAGTTGTCTTCGTTGTCTGTACTCGTCTGGATTGCCTAAGAAAAACAGTTAATTTATTTTAGAAAATAATTTTTATAGACTGTTACTCTTTAATGATTATTTTTTACTGAATAGAGAAAATAAAACATGCAATCAAGAAACGGGGACATCAGAGTAGCAGAAAAACTTCATTTTCAAAATTCCCTGACTTTTTCCGGAATTTTTCTTGACCATTAATATTCAAAGACTAACATTTTGATCTTGTAAAATTTTTAACATAGAATTATCATATAAACCGAATAAAACAGTTTCAGATCAAAATAAAAAAAATTGAATTTATTTATTTCGACCAAAAAAGATGACTTCAACCGTAAAAGATGAATTTTCAACCAAAAAAGATTACTTCTTAACAAAATAGATAAATTATTAACAAAATAATTAAAGTTTCAACATAATAGTTGAATTTTCAACCTTCCAAGATGAATTCTCAACCAACCAAATGATCGGATTTTGTAACAAAAAAGATTAAACTTCAACCAAAAACAGTTCAATTTTCCACTAAGTAATTTAATTTTTAGGTGAAAGTTGAATTTTAACAAAAAATATGAATTTTCTGTCTAAATAAACGAATTTTCAACAAAACAGTGGAATTTTTTTACTAAAACAGGCGACTTTAAAAAAAAATATTTGAATTTTTAACCAAATACTTGAATTTTTAAACAAAAAAGATTAAACTTCAACCAAAAAACAGTTGCATATTCAACCAAATATTTTAATTTTTAGCAAACAAAAATTAATTTTTAACAAAACAGTCGCATTTACAACCAAATAGTTTAATTTTACATCTGAAAAGACAAATTTTTTAGAAGACTTTATAACCCAAAAACTTGAATTTAAAAAAAAAATGAATTCTTAACAAAAAAAGTAGTAGTTCATACTTTAACAACAAAAAACGAATTTTCAACAGAATAATTAAATTTTCAACAAATTAGTTTAATTTTTAATCAAATAGTTGAATTTTCAGCCTAGATATATGAATTCTTAACAATGTAATAGTTTATATTTCTGCCAATTAATATGAAATTTCTACCAAAAAGAGATGAATTTTAAAACCAAAAAGACGAATATTCAACCAAGAAGATTAATTTTATAACAAAAAGAAACAACACATTTGTAATAAAATACATGCATATTTAAACAAATAGTTGAATTTTCAACTAAAAACAGATATGTTTTCAAACAAAAATGGAAAATGTAAATTTTCAGTTTCAAAAATTAATTTTCAACAACAACAAAAAAACGAATTTTCCACAAAATAGTTCAATTTTCAACCAAAATAATAAAATCTTAACAAAGTAGTTTCAATCAAAACAGCTCAACTTTCAAACAAAGAGATGAATTTTGAACTAAAATAATGAATCTTCAAATTTAATAATTAAATTTTCAGTTAAAAAAATTCATTACAAAAAAAATTTCACCCTAAGAGATGAATTTTTGAACTTAAATTATGAACCCTCAACAAAAAATTTGTTTAACAGGCGGTTCAACCTTCAGCCAAGTAGTTCGATTTTGAACCATAAAAAGATTGATTTTCGACCAAACAGTTACATTTTTAGCCAAAAAAGATTAAATTTCTACTAAAACAGATACATTTTCAAACCAAAAAGACGAATTTTCAAAAAAGTAGTAGAATTATCAACCAAGAAAGATTTCAGTTGATTAGTTGAAATTTCAAAGCACATACATTTATTTTCAATACTCCCTAATTTTTTCCTGATCAATTTTTCATTTTCCCTGATCATTCATATTCAAAGACCAGAATGTAATCTTGTCAAATTTTTAACATAGAATCTTTTATAAACGGAATAAAAAAATTCAAATTAACATTGACAAATTTCATATTTATTATCCTTGACAGTTATTTAAAATGTCCCTTATAGAAATTCCCTGAAATTAACAAGATTTTTGTTCAAATCCTGCATTCATCCCTGCATTATATAATAGTATTATAAACGAAAGGACAGGTTTTCGACTTACCTCCACCTCCATTTCTTCTAATTCATCGACATCGTCGTACTTTCTCTCCAAAGCTGCTTCCGCCAAAGCCTTTTTGATTATTTTCTTCGTTATAGTTCTATCGTCCTCATCCTCGTCTTCTTGTTTACTTGACGAAGACTAAAAATAAATATTTAAATATTCCTTCAAAATAAATTTATTTTTGAATTTCTTTCGAATTGTCACATCAATTATATTTTGTGTTATTTAATATACTTTATCGAATTAACTTACTTTTGAGGGATCGAATCCCTTCAAATGATCTAGTCTCGATCGAATTTCGGAAGCAGGATCATTTTTTCCAGACAACTCCAGCCTGTCCAGATATTCTTTTATCAAATCGTCCGTTTTTTCTTGATCAGTTCTGGTATCAACGTAATGTATCTAAAAAATGTTTCATAATTCACAAATTGGGAAAAATCCATAGAAAGATTATTCAGGGTGTCTAATCAAATCCTGGAAAAAAAATCAATGGCAATTCCAGGTTTTTTCAGGTATAATTGTTCAGAGTAAGGAGCAAATATTTAAATATTTCGCATTTTTTTAAATAATCGACTTGGGATATGTATTCAGTTTCGCTAGTTTATCATAAATAATGGTTTTTTTCAGTTTCTAGAGATTCAATTAATATGTATAACTTAGGAAGCTTTGACAAATTATATTACAAGATATTTTTATACATGTTAGCTTCATCAATTAATTAAATAATTGAATAATACTAAAAACATAAGTAACCATTTCTTGGTTTATTAATTTTTTTTTTTTAATTTATCTCTAAATTCCATGAATTTGAATAAACATTCAAACAAATTTTTATTTTTTCTTCTCATACTTAAAATGCAACGCATATGAAATTCAATTTAAACCGATTCAAATTCCTAACTTATCAAGTAAAAATATTTCATTTTCAACCAGATAGATGCATTTTTAACCATTTTCAACCAAATACATGAGTTTTCAACCAAATAGTTGAATTTTCAATTGAAAAAAATTAAGTCTCAACCACATAGTTGACTTTTGAACTAAAAAAGATCAGTTTTCAACCAAAAATGAAAACAAGAAGATTAATTATCTACTAAAAAATACGATTTTACAACAAAATACATGAATTTTCAAAGAAACAGTTGTATTTTGAACTAAAAAAAAAAAATTTCAACAAAATAGTTGAATTTTTAACTAAAAAAATTTCAAACAAAAATTGAAAAAAATTAATTTACAACAAAAGAAATGAATTGTCAACTAAAATGATGGAATATTCAATTGGAAAATTATGTAGTTACATTTTCAGTCAAAAAAAAATAATTTACGAAAAAAACGAGTTTACAAAAATAGTTACATTTTTAAACAAAGTGATGAATCTTCAAATGGCATAGTTGAATTTTAAACCAAAAAGATTAATTTTCAACCAAGAAGATTAATTTCTATAACAAAAAAAAAACGAATTTTCTACTAAAAAGATAATTTTTCAATCAAAAATTGAATAGTTACATTTTTAGTTTAAAAAATAAATGCTCGACCCAAGAGATGCATTTTTAACTGAAATGATGGAATATTTAAATGACATTGTTAAATTTTCAGCATAAAAAAATTGTTCAGGCAAAAAAAACTAATGTTAAAAAAAATAGCCACATTTTCAAACAAAGTGATACATTTTCAACTAAAATGATTGATATTCAACTGGAATAGTTTAATTTTAAACCAAAAAGGTTCATTTACAACCAATAAGATTAATTTCTACGAAAAAAGACGAATGTTCAACTAAAAAAGATAATTCTTCAATAAAAAATTAAATTGTTAAATTTTTAGTTAAAAAAATTAATTTTCAAGCAAAGTGATGCATTTTTAACTAAAATTGTGGAATATTCAACTGGCGTGGTTAAATTTTAACAGAACAAAAATGAATTTTTAAGAAAAGAGTGAAATACAGTAAGATAAAGCTACTTTAAAAAATGAAGAATCATTGTTAGTCAACCCCTGACATTTCCATGCTTTTCCAAGTATAGGGTAGACACCCTGCTATTAATTTCTGTGTAGCTTTTTCATATTACATTTACGGGTTTGTTAACTTCACCAGGATCTTGATCTTTCAACAAAGCTAATCTTCTTTTTATATCTTCCACACTCGGAGGGGAGACTAGACTATCTTCTCCCTTTAATTTTCTTAATCGTTCCACTATTTCTTGATCGACCGGCTCTAACCCACGTTTTAATTTGTCCCAGTGGCCTCCATGTGCGTACATTACTATTGGAGGTTTTGCTGGATTTTCCAAAGATTCGAGCCTGAAATTAATTTGCTTATTCAATAGTTCAATCAAATTAATCAAGTATTTCTTAGCTTCTCTCCCAGACTCAGTAGATTAGATAATATTTATTTCAAATTGACTGATTTATGTTAAATCCGATTTAGCTTTTAAAACATTATTACTTGTTCGTGATATCGACGGGAGCAAGTGGTTGGATCTTCGGGTTCTCAGCATCCAGAATTGATTTTTCATCTGTAGGTGTAACCGGTTTTAAATCCTTTTTCGATTCATGTTTACTGAAACATCGACCGCAAACTTTTTTCACTCCAACGTTGGGAATTTCACATTTGTATTTGAGGCACTTGCTGCAGAAAGAAAACCCGCAATTTGGGCATGCGTTCTGAAAAAAGACATGAAAAGTGACCAACCGAAATTGAAGGGTTGCAGTACAGAACTAGATAATCAACAAAATCTGAAATTTTCAGGAGAGCGAAATAACATTCTGAAAAATCAAAAAAAGTATGATTTAAAAAAATCCAGTTCCGGAAAATAGAATGTAGAAGTTTATACAATCTCAAAGTGATAGGAACCTAAAATTGGAACAGGCTCGGTTGCGGATTACGATAAAAAGTGCAATTTTCAGTTTAAACAACAAATAAAAACCTACTCCTGAGATATTGAGTTGATCAATTGGGAGAAAATAAGTTTGATCAGAAAAAGTTACCCAATTCCAAGCAAATCATTCAAGAATTTGGAGGTTCAAATTTCAGGGGTTTTGAAAATCGTGTTTGGATGGCGACTAAAAATCTATTTTTCAATTACAAAAAATAATGCAAACTTACTCCCGAGATATGGAGAGGCTGGACAAAAATCAAAAAATTTTCATCAAAAAAAAATATCCTGTTCCGGGAAAATGAAGATTTAGTGTAACGATATCGCACTGTAACAAACGACTTTTCGCTGAAAGGTCTATAAAAAGAAGAATGGTATACGATAATAATATTAAGAAATATCGTTTCTGATCGCATGGCAAAAACTTTTTCTAGAAAATGAAGATTTCAGGTTTTAGGTTGGAATTTGATTGAAAAAACTGGCAAATAGTATTATTTAAGAGCTTTTTATTTGAAAAAAGAAGTATTTTATTATTATTTTATTATTATTTCGACAAAAATGTTGTTTATCTAGTTCTGTACTGCAACCCTTCAATTATAATAATACACTACAATTTAAAATTGGTACTAAAGTAAAATAATTTTTAATAAAGATTGATTGAGTCGAAATTCGTAGAATCTTAAGCCATTTTCGAGATTATCAAAAACGTAAACATATAAAAGATAATTAAAATGTAAACAAGACGAAAAAAAAAGAAAATCTAACAAATAACATAGTTTCGTAAGAACACTCAAGGACACAAATATATGAGTGACGCACAAAAAATACAGCTGGCCTTAAACAATAATTTAAACCAGCAAAAACTTAGAAAAAACTATTCTGACGTAAATATAATTGGGAACAAAGTGTCAAAGTGACAGTTCGACCTAACCTATAAATTTCAAAATCAGCTTACCTCTCGCGTAAAAAGCGAAAATTTTGACTGACACGTATTGCACGACATTTTACACTTTTATTTGTAATTATTTGCATCCAGGCATCAGAAATAGAGACACTATTCACTATTATTTTGTAAATAAACAACGCACTAAAAATGACGTGTTGCTGAGTTGCTCTCCAAGTTTTAACAGAGTTTCTGCAATATCGACACCGAAAATGGAGATACTGTAGAAGTTTGGTAGAAATAAAAAAATCTTGGTTATTCTTCATCTTCTTCATGTCGTGGATCATAAGTCAAAATTCCCTCTATCATTAATTTATGTTTTTGCAATTTGAATGTAAAAGGAAGGAAGTCATAATTGAATAACAACGAAATAAAGTAAACGTTAAATTTCTTTACCGGCTGAGGTTTTATTTACTGAAAATTCGGAAAGGGGACGCTGTTTAAATAAACAGATTCAAAATTAAATCGCCGAAGGCTGACAGAATTGAAGGGTTATCTCTACTATATTTGGTTCAATTTAAAAGAAGTCTTTTAAAATAACTTCAAATTTGTAAGGAATTAAGAATATAGTGAATTATTTCATATTTTGTGTAATGTATTATGTGTATGTGGTTCTATAAAGGATTCCCCAACCTAAAAATACAACGCATGCAACGCAGGTAAAGACTTTCTGTATATTGTTTTCATTTTACGAATTAATTCATGTTTGGCAATATTTTTACTGTATTTTTTCTCATTTTGTGTCACAAATATTGCTATTTAAACATTTTTATAAATTGTTGTTGAATTTCATCAATTTAGTTTTTTGGAGATCTAATACATTTTTACAACCTCAAAAAGCATATTTGACTTATTTTTGAGAGCATATAACTAATTATAAATTCAAATTTTGATTCAGTGGCTTTCAAAATTATGAATTTAATAATTAAAGAATGTTGTATAAACATTTACTAACATGACAATTTTTATTTAAAGTAAGCAACTTATTATTTTATTTCCTTTTACAAAAGGGGCCGTCCTTTCCTGACGATAACTTTGAAAAAAAAGTTTCACTTTCATATTTCACACTTCACACACTTTCCCCTATTCCCCTCTTTTCCCATTTTAAAGAATTATTTTTTTTTTCCTGTTTTCAAGAAACTTACCCTTTCTCCCCTATCGCGTTTTTTCGCTTAAATGCAAACTGAATTAATAGAACCCAATAAGAAAATCCAACTATTGTTGGTTCAAAAGTATACTATTATATTTTTGGTTCGGAATTCATCTAGTTTGGTTGAAAATTCTACTATTTGGTTGAAAATTTAGTTTTTTTGTTGAAAATCCATCTCTGGTTGAAAATTTAACTATTCCATTTTTCGAAAAACAACCTTTTTGTTTTAAAAATTATCTTTTGGGTTGAATGTTGAACTCCTCTGTTAAAAATTCAATTTTGTTGTTGAATATTCATAATTTTATTTGAAAATTTATCTCTGGTTGGAATTCGTCTCTTTTGGTTGAAAATTCTTCTCTTTTGGTTAAAAATTATAGTATTTGGTTGAAAATTTAATTATTTTCTTGAAAATGCAATTATTTACTTGAAAATGCAATTATTTTGTTAAAAAGTTATCTTTTTTGCTTAAAAATTCAACTATTTGGTTAAAAGTTGAGCTACTTTGTTAAGAAGTCTCTTTTTTGTTGAAGATTCATCTCTGGCTAAAAATGTAAGTCTCTTTTTTGTTGAAGATTCATCTCTGGCTAAAAATGTATTAATTCCGTTTTTCAAAAATTAACCTTCTTGGTGAAAAGTCATCTTTTGGGATGAACGTTGAACTATTTTGTTGGAAATTCCTTTTTTTTTTTTTGTTAAAAAGTAATTTTTTAAACTGAAAATGTAAATATTCAATTTTAGGTTTAAAATTGATATTTTATCATTGAAAATTGATCTTTTCTCGTTGACAATTCATGTATTTTGTTGAAAGTCGTCTTTTTTGGTAGAAAATTAATCTTTTTGGTTGAGAATTCATTCTTTTTGGTTAAAAATAAAACTGTTTGGTTGAAAATGAAACTATTTAGTTTAAAATTCGTCTTTTTTTTTGTTTGAAAATTAACTTCTTGGTTTAAAGTTAAATTACTTCTTTCAATTTATTATTATTTTTTTTAAGATTCATCATTTTAGTTGAAGATTCATATTTCCGGGATGAAAATTGAACTGTTTTGTAGAAAATTCGTCTTTTTATCTTGACAATTCAACTATTTGGTTGAAAATTAACTTTGTTGTTAAAAAATCATATTTTCTGGTGGAAAATTCATCTTTTTGGTTAAATTTCATCTCTTTTTGGCAAAAATTCAGTTACTTGGATAAAAGCTGAACTACTTTGATAAAAACGAATTTTTTTTAATTCACCTCTTTGGTTGAAAATTCTTTTTTTTTATTGTTAAAAATTAATTTTTTATCCGAAAATGTAACTATTCTATGTTTTCTTGGAAATTTCTTTTTTATAAGTTAAAAATTTAGCTATTTGGTAAAAAATTATGTACTTTGTTCAAAATTCGTCTTTTTGGTTAAATTCAACTGGTTGAAAATTCATTTTGCTTTTGTTAAAAATGAATTTTTTTATGTTAAAATTGGTTGATTTAATTTTTGGTTAAACTAATATCTTTATTAGTTGAAAATTCATCTCTTTGGTTGAGGATTTAAATACTTTGTTAATTTTTTTTTCGTTTAATTCAAATGGTTGAAAATTTATCTTTTGGATTGAAAGTTCATCGTTTATAGTAAAAAAGTCATCTTTCTTGGTTGAAAATAAACTTTTTTGTTGAAAATTAAATTGTCTTCGATAAAATTCGTCTTTTTGGCTTGAAAATTTAACTATTTGGTTACAAGTTGAACAATTATGTTGAAAATTCAACTTTTTTGCTCGAAAGTTAAACTATTTGGTTGTTAATGCAACTGTTTGGTTAAAAATTATTCTGTTATTTGTTGAAAATTTGTCTTTTAGGTTGAAAATTCATCTTTGTTGGCAAAAATGCTTTTTTGGTTGAAAATTCAAATATTTGGCTGAAAATACAATAATATTGCGACTCTAAATCTTAGGAATATAAAGTGTTTCATAATGAATTCAATATGGTATTTACATTAATTTTATTCCCCTATTTTCGTGAAAAATCATCATATTTCCTCCGTTTTTAGAGAATTTTGTGCTACGTTACTTTTTGGAGGAGAGGGAGGGTAAAAATAGCCCGAAATTGCTAGCGTAGTTTATGGACGGTCAATATACCAAAGTTTTTCATTATGTAAATTCTGAACCACATAAATTATTACTATTTTTTCAAATTACACAAAACTTGCTAATATTTAAATATCTGCAAAATCAATTTTATACTTGGAATCAGACCTAAGTTTATCAATTGAAATGTTGAGATTATAAAAAATCGAAATTAATCAAATTGATTTACAATTTTATTTTGTTTTCTAACTTGTTTTCAGTTATGTGTAGGCTAGGAGATGGAATTCTAATGTTAGACTTACGCCTTTTACTAAGGATGAAAAGGCTGCTTTGCTTACTTGCGAAATGGCTGCAGCCAGTGATGAAAATATCCATTTTGTTGCTACTTGGAGCAGGTAATTGTATTAATAAATAATTAATCTTTCATGAAAAATCTCTGTTTGAAAACAAACATAGACATTATTTTTAATTATGTTTTTATTTAATTATTTAGGTTTATTGTTTGCATACGCATTTGTAAATGTAAAAGATGAGTTACCATCTTTTGCGGAAAGATTCGACTACAGAAAGCCAAAATCGCAGTGTTCCGAAATACTCGACGTCAAACATTCGACGAAATCATGTCCATCAGCTCTAGAGAAGGAATTCCTTCGACTTAAAACCAAAGCATTTGGTCTCGAAAATATGATTCGAAAAATGGTAATCCTTGTTTTTTAATAATAGGGTGATTTTGAAAGAAAACAGGGAAATAACAGGGAAATAAATTCTTCTAAATAAAACTAATATAGATACCATATTCCTAAGATTTCAACTCGAAATATATTGCATTTTCAAACAAATTGGGGAATTTTCAAACAAAAAATCATTTTCTACCAAAAGAGATGAATTTTCAACCCCAAAACGAATATTGACCAACAAAGTCAAAAGTCGAATTTTTTATGAAACATTTAACTTTTAAACCCGAAAAGATGAGTTTTTAACAAAAAAGTTAATTTTCAACCAAACATTAGAATTTTCAAGCAAAAGAGACAGAATCTCAACAAAAAAGATCCATTTTCCACCAAATGGTAAAACTTTCGAACAAAAAAGATTAAATTTAAACCAAAAACAGTTGCATTTTCAACCAAATAATTGAATTTTTACGCCAAAAAGACAAATTTCTTAAAAGATTGCATTTTTAAGCAAAGAAGATGAATTTTCGACCAAAAATATGATTTTTTCAACAAAATAGTTGAATTTTCAACAAAATAATTCAACTTTCTATCAAATAGTAGAATTTTTAATGAAAAGAAATGAATTCTGGAATAAAAATATATTTGAATTTTATTTAATTATAAAGAATTAATTTTCAACCAAAAAAGAATTAAATTTCAACCAAAAAAGTTAACTTTTTAACTCAATAGTTAAATTTACAACCTACAAAGATGAATTTTTAACCAAATGGTTGAACGTTCAAACAACAGTGACCAAATGAAAAAAATAGTTCAATTTTTAACCAATTACATAGTTGAATAGTTGAACCAAAATAGTTGAATTTTCAACCTGAAATGGAATAGTCAAATTTTCAGTTAATAACATTAATTTTCAACAAAATAATTAAACTAACCAAAAAGTCGAATTTTTAACGAAAAGAGATGAATTTTGAACCAAAAATGTAATAGTAGACTTTTCAATTAAAAATAATGAATTTTCAACCAAAATACTTGGATTTTCTTATTGGATCCTATTAATTCAGTTCGCATTTAAGCGAAAAACGAGAAAAGGGAAGAAGTTTCTTGAAAACAAGGGAAAAGGAATTTAAAGAAAAGAGGGTAATAGGGGAAAGGGAAAGACAGTGAAGTCTGTGCTTATTAAAAAAAAATTAAAATCATAATCTAAATCATTTTTACTTCCAGAAACTGCAGCTAAGCAAATTTTATTCTTGTCGTGGAGGCAAAGGTAATCATATTATTCCCATCAATATATTCTGATTACCATTAAAACGATTAATGAAGCAGAATATTTTTTTTTTTAGAAATAAATGAAGAGCTGGCAGATTTCGCATCGGAAGCAGTCGGAGGTTGTATAATAGACACTCCAGACACAGAGCCATTTCATGTCTCTCAATCGGACCAACTCACCTTCTTTGGTATTCCAATTTGGCGACCTTCTTACCACACACCACGAAAAGTAATCCAGGTTAATATTGAAATGATTTAAATGTTACTCTAATTTAATATTCAGAAACGCTTGATCTTTCAAATGAATTCTTTTTAATTAACGTAGCCATGGGTGCAAGCTGGAGAATGTTGGGCTTTCAAGGGTTCCACAGGGAAAATTATTATCGACCTAGCTAAATCCGCAATGATTAGCCACGTGACTATGGAACACATTCCAGCATCCGCAGCTTTATCAGGAACAATCGATTCCGCGCCGAAGAAATTCAGCGTTCTCGTAAGCAAATTTTAAGATCTTAAAATTAAGATTGCAAGCAAGATCAAATTAAGATTTGATACATTTGAAATGGTGTCAACAGTACCATAAATTTTGAAATATAATAGCAAAATAGTGTCCCTAAATTTTTATAATATTGAATTGAGGGGTTAACTTTTTTTAAACCTGGTATACAATATACATCTTTCAGAAAATCGCTTTAAATCCTTTAGAGTCTTTTTTAATATCCTAAAAGCTTTTAAATTCGTACCCCAGAAATCCGTTGAGATACCAGAAAAATTCCTGGAAAACGCGTCAAATTTTTTAAATGCCTTGAAATAGTAGAATTTAAACGTTCAATAATTTACACATATTAAATGAGAGCTTTTAAGACTTTTTAATTGGACAAGTTTAAATTAAAATTGCGTTAAACAGCAAAATTTTTAATTTCAAACTTTTATAAATTAAATAGTTCAAAGATTCCTAGTTAAAAAATATAAATCCACGCTATCATTTTTCATTGCTTTAAATTAAAAAATGAATCAATAAATTGATAAATTATTAGACTTATATCATTTTAAACAATTTTAAGTTAAAAACATAAAAAATTGAACGATTTAATTTTTTATAAACAGAATATTTTTAAATTAGAAGTTTAATTTTTTTAATTAGGTTCAAATCAATAATGGTTTAATTGCTATTCATACATCAAGAAAAGATTTGCAATATTTTTTAACATCCTCTTAAAATTATTTTTTTCAAAATAAAAAATAATTTGTGATTTTCCCAGGAATCTTAAGATATATTTTTGTACTCTCTGAAATGCTATAAAAATCCTTAAAAATATTAAGAAGTTCATTTCAAAACCTTAAAAAATCTACATTTCCTTTGAAACCTTACCATTTCCTTTGAAATCGTATTAATATTAATCCTTCAAATATGACGACATTCTTTTAAATCTCTGAAATCCGTAAAAATCTCTAGAAGTCACTTGAAATTTTATCTCATTTCATTTAATCCCTAATTTTTTCCAGAAACCCGTTGGAATTCGTTGAAATTTATAAAATTCCTAATAATCTCACAAAAATTTAGTGAAATCTTGTAAAACATCTTGAAATCTGTAATATCTTTCAAAATTCCGTCAAAACTGATGAAATTTTTGAAATCCCATAAAATCGGGTAAAGCCCGTAATAAATCCCTTGAAATATTCTTAAATACCCTAAAATCATTTAAATGCGTTGCTGAAATCTAGTAAAATCCCTTTAATTCTGTTGAAATCCTCTGAAATCTCCAGAAGATTCAATTTTTTTAATCCCTTGAAACCTATAGAACTTCCTTACAATCTTAAGAGTCTTTTAATTTCTTTTGAAATCCCATCAATTCCTAAAATATTGTGAAATTCCTTGTAATCCCTTGAAATTTGGTAAACACCGTAAAATTACTTCAAATTTTCGAAATATTTTAAATCTTGAGCAATTCTATGTCAAATCATCTGAAGAATTTCAGCTATTGATACTAATTTTGATAAAAATTCTAGTATCCGTTCTCTTGAGTGTTGAAAGAAAAACCCTAAAATAATTTGTAAAAAAATCAAAAAATTAGGAGATATTCAAAATTGAAAATTTTGGTCCTTTTTTTATAACTTTGGCGATTTTAATGATATTAAGGTCTATTTTTTTGAAATTATTCGTAATAGGACGCAGTTTTGAAAAAAAAATTGAACAAATTTCAAATACTTCTTGGATTCTTCAAAAACTAATTTTGAAACTGAATTTCTGAAAAAACTCACTTTTTATTTCCTTCATTTTTTATATATATAGATAGCTTACAATGTTCTCTACAAGCCCCGTAAATATCAAAATGGGATCTCCCTTAGTTTTCGAGCAAACTTCAGTTACGTTCCTTTGAGACCCCAAAGTTCTCTATAAATTCCCTAAAATTCCTTGATATCAAAAATCCCTTGAAATTGGTTAAATCTTTGGAATTGTAAAATACCATAAAATCGTTAAAATCCTTTGAAATCCATTGGAACTTTTCAAAACTTTACTTGAAGTATTTTAAAATCCCGTAAATCTCTTGGAATCTTGTAAATTATCTGAAATTCCTTGGGATCAGTTAAAATGTCGTAAAATCCTTTAGAATCTGTTGAAATCTTGAGATATTGTTAGAAATCCCTAGAAATGTTTTAAAATCTCGAAATTAAAATTTTTCTGATGAATATATTTGTAATCAATCTAGCGAAGAAAAAAAAAGTGTCAAAAAGTGTCAATAATTTCGTGAGCTCGAGACCTGCGATTGTACAATTTTGATTAATTACAGTTGGAACTATTTAATTGAACATTTTCAAACACCTTCTACAATAAATTGTTTCGTTTTCTATTTCTGAGCTTTTAAAAAGCGTAATTTTGGGACGGATCGGATCAATTTCTTTACTTTTGTTGATTTTTCAAAAAATTGTTCCATTTAAAATTACTCTACTTTTCAGTGTTAAATATGAAATTTTGTAATTATCAGCACCATTCAATTCACAACCATAAACTAAAAATTTCAATTCTGCATTTTATAAATATAATCCTTTTCAATTTTGAATATTTAGATTTAAATCATTAAAAATGCATCATGAAAATGGAAATTATTCAGAGCCAACATGAATTTTCTTTAATTTAATTTCATGGAATTATTTTAGGGACAAGTCAAAGAAGAATTTGTCTGCATAGACAACTTCACCTACAACATCAACGGACCGCCTACTCAAACTTTTTCCGTGAAGGTGAGATTATTAATTAATCTAGTACATTAACCAAAACTAAATAAACAGAAAAAATCTGATTTTCTTTTAGAAAAAGGAGATGACACAGTCCCCCTTTAAGCGAGTACTACTAGAAATAATATCAAACTGGGGCAATCCCCACTACACTTGCATCTACAGATTCAAGGTTCACGGAAAACTGTTCGACGACACTCACTATGTGTAATTTTCTAATTTAAAAATCCAGAAGACACCTTATATTCCAAAGAAGTTGAAGATTCCATTCAGTAAAGCCCTTCGAAAGTGTTCCTTCTGCCCTTTATATTACTTTATATTATAGAACTATAAATTTTTACCATAATCGTCAATTTTGTATAGTATCTTTTTTGTTTTAATAATTATGGAAATTAAGACGAGACGTACCTGATCGTAATAAATAAGTGATTATGTAGAACTAAGGTGTATATAATATTAAAAAATACAAATGAGGTTTCACGTTTTATTAAAATCCCTGTACAAGGTATCACCTTATTTAAGAGAAGTTTAAACCCCACAGAGAATGTGCTTACCACTTCTCAGTGGAACCGCCACCCCAGCTGGAAACTGGAGCTGGAGCCTGTGGAGCTGGTGCCCAATCTTCTTGTCCAGGAACCTGAAATTAAAAAAATTTATTTAATTAAATAGGCAGTTCAAGGATTTCCAGTTAGGAACATTAAAAATTGTACGATTTAATTTTTTTACCGAATATTTGTTAAATTAGAAGTTGATTTTTTAAGTATTTTAAAATCAATAATTGTTTAATTGCTATATATAAATCAAAGGCATATTTTTACACATTCTCATAAAATTAATTTTAATGTATTAGTTAAAATAAAATTTTCCAGGAATCTTAAGAAAACTTTTTTATTATCTTAAATGCTTTCAAAGTCATTTTGTTTTACATTTTTTTTACATTTATAAAATCTTTTCAAATTTTAAGTTATTTGTGAAATTTTTTCATAGCTTTTAAATATCTTTTAAAACGATTTTAATTTTTCCTACTTTTTTTTTTTAATCCTACAAAATAAAATAAAAATGCCTTAAAACCGTCCAGATTCTTTTTTGACAATTTTGGAAATCTTTTTCAAAATTATCTTAAAATTAATTTTTCAAAACAAAAAACCATTTTAAATTTTCCCAGGAATGTTAGCAACATTTTTTTATTATCTTGAAACATTTCACAATCCTTAAAAAGCTTCAATATTTTATTTCGGAATCTTAAGAAATGGACATTTTGCTTTAAATGTTTTCAAACTTAAAATTATTTTTTAAATGATTCGAATTTTTCCTACAAATTGTTGAAAATCATGAAAAATCAGAAAAATTGCCTTAAAATCTTCCAGTTTCTTTTTTGACAATTTTGGAAATATTTTAAAAATTTCCTCAAAGTTGATTTTTCGAGATAAAAGTCATTTTAATTTTTCCTATAAGTCTTAAGAGCTTTTTGTTACAATCTTGAAACCATTCAAAATTTTGTATTTCAATTGTAACGTCCAAGGTTGACTCTGAAATTTTTACGATTCAGTTTTTCAAGATTTCAAACAATTCCGTTAGCGATTCTCTAGTTTTGAATATCTGATTTATAATTCCTCATTTTAAATGAACTGTCAAATATTGCTAAATATTAAAAAATTGTTCTTTTTTTTAATTATAAAATTTCAAATTGAATGGGTTGAAAATGGAATATTTTAGACCGAAACAATATTTTAATAGAATTTTAAATTGAATAAAAGCGTTTAATTATGAATTTATTAATATGAAGTTACTTTGAAGACCTGGGTTCGAATTCTAGCTGAGTTAAGAGGAATTTTTTCACAACTTATGAATAAAAATCAATATTTAAATATAGATAGAAGACCAGTAGACAAAAAAGAACTTACAGCAAATAAATTGTTTTTAATTTACAACTGTTAAAGTTCTTTAAAACTGCATTTTAAAATTCTTTAAATTGAAAATGCACGCTAAAAAATGAAGACCTAAAATGGAAAATTTTCAAAGATTTTACAATTACCCATTGCAAACTGAATAATTTCATAATCGAAAAAGTTAAAAATTGAACTTAACATAAAAAAAAACTGGAGAGATTTTCCTTCTAAAAATTTGCAAAATTACCGGTAAAAAAAATTCACTGTTATTTCCTGGTTTCTCGGTCCAGCGTCCAGCCCGAAGAAAATTATTCAATATTGGATCATTTTTATTAAATTTTAATTACCTGGGAAGCCCAGTCGCCACTAGGAGCGAAGGCAGCTGGAGCACCGGCTGCTGGAACAACGGCTGGTGCAGCTGGGGCACCATCGTCAGCCCAGTTCTCGGTGACATTCACATTTGTGTCTGCGTCATTGCCCCAACCATCAGTAGTTGTAGAGGGTTCCGCAGCTGCGAATTCCTTTGGTGGTGGAGCTGGAAGTTCCTTAGCCGCTTGCTCTTCCTTCTCAGCCTGAAAATATATAATTTTTAATCAGTTCACTGCTTTAAAAAAATATCAGTTTCTCGATAGTAAGTTTAGGTTTCAGAAAAGATTAAGCCATATGTACCAACAGTTATTTGTTCTGGACATAGATCACTCATCATAGAATAAACAACGCACTTAAATATAAATTTAGAGTGGCCAACAAAATCGAAGAAAATTCCAAATTCCCCGTTTCATGACTCGGGTTCACTTCAGAGACCAAAATAATGTCAAGAGTGGCATAAATTTTGAAAAATAGTAACAAAATAGTGGCATGAAATTGTACAAATAATGAACTTGTATCAGGCTTCGAAGTGCTCTGTGAAATTAAAAAAGTATCGTTCTGAAGCAAAAAGTATCCTAATAAATCAAAAAAAGTATTTAAAAAGTAGCATTTTTAAATTACTCAAAAATTAATTTTTAAACAAAAAATTAGCGGAAAAAATACTTTAATCTGAAAAATTGTATTTTTTAACATTTAAACGAACTGAATTTTGTTAGTACGATCAATTTTTTATATCACTTTACATTGAAAAAAGGAGCAAAAAAGTAGCCTTGCCTAAAAAAGTATCAAAAAAAGTAAAAAAGTGTGGAACTTCGAAGTTAATTTATATGTATATAAATCATGCAGACCTCAGATCGACTATAATGCTTTTAAAGAAACTCCCATAAGCGACATAAGTCACATGAAATTTCGAAAAATGTATTTCTTTAGGAATACAGAGTAAAAGTTTCAGATAAAGAACTCCCATTAATATAAATAGAAAAATACATAAACAATATGTAGTAACTTGAATTCTCTTGTTTCTAACATAAAATCTAATGGAATTCAAATTATATTTGCACAAATGAAATTAATAGTTAAATCCATTACATCTTTTGTAAATTATAAGGCACACAACAATTGAACCAAACAGTATCATGAAGGAAAATTCTGCTATTGATATTTTTGCATTCTATGGAGGTTCTAACAAAAAATCTTCGAAAATTAATTCCTAATTCACCAATTCCAATCAAATGAATAAATTTCCTCCAAACATGATAAATTTTATTTTAAAGTATTTTTAAACTCAGGCATTGCTACATACTTTGAATTATATCAAAAATAATTTAACTTCCACTTTTAAGGAGGCCCATATCTTAATTCTAAACGTCTAAAATATTTCTTTCTAAAAACTGAAAACTTGCATTATTTTCAAATTTGAACTACTATTTTCAAAACAGAAAATTTCAAATTTTTTCATATTTATAAAGTATGAATGCTCTTGAATAGCATTTTTTCTTCTTGACGCCATTCACATTCAAATATTTTTAAATATCGAACTTATTTATTTTTAAATCGTTCAATTCTAAGCTTTTTTCATTGTCAAAGCTTCCAATTTGTTATTTTTTACTCTTGAATGTGACTAAATCAAATTGCTGTTTTTAAAACTCTTTCAATTTGAAATAATTAACTTTTTAACGATTCCCAATGTAAAATACACTGACAATTAAGGCTTTCATTGGAAATTGGGTCGTTGCATGATTTACAGTATTTGCATTTTACAATAATAAATTACCTACTCTTCACATTGGTAAAAGAAAATGCGGTTTAAATCCTTTACTTCGGAGGGAATTGAAAAATAAATTAGTAATATTTTTAACATTAAAATGACATTGAGTTCTTGAATTGTCTCTACCAATCAGAAAAGAAAAACGAGGGTTGATTTTAATGGCCTTATTGGCTAATTTCCGAACCTCAAATAAAGAAGTTGAAACAGTTATTTCTTGGTGCGGCGCTTCTGCCAAACAGTGACTGTTTGCACATTTTTAAATGGACAGATTTTAGAAGTAAATAAAAAATAAGACTTTACAAAAATGGGGTTTCTTCTAGTCAAAAAGTTAAAATTGAAAAACAAATTAAATTTTTTTAAACCATCCTATTATTCGACTTCGGACTTTTTCAACTTTAGAATCTTAAACCAATAGGGGTTACGAATTAAAATGATAGAATTTTGAAAGATTTTTCTTTAAAAAGTCGAAAATGTTCTATCCGAGGTCTAAGATGGAGACTAACAAAGAATAGATGAATTTATAGTATTTTAAATTAATTTTTGTATACTTTGTATATTATTTAGCCTTTGGGACTATTCTCCAGTATATATTTTTGTACTTGAGATGGTAGACACATTATTTTAGCCAATCATCCAAGTTCGAAAATATTTTTAAACGGAAAATAAAGAAATAGTAGCGTGAGTCCGAGCCTTGCCAGTTGCCAATTTTTTCGCGGTCATTGAAATATATTACAATACAGGAGACAAATTTACCTCTTCTGGGTCTCTGTAGAAGAAGAGATCAACCACAACATCCCACTTGGTCTCACGGGGAATGGATCCGCGAAGTCGGAGAACTTCACGAGCCAAAAGCCACCACAAAAGACCGATGCTGTGTGTACTCTTGTTGTTGCATGGAATTGCAATGTCGACGAATCGAAGAGGCGAGTCTGTGTTGCAGAAAGCGATAACAGGAATGTTAACGTAACTCGCTTCAGTGATTGGCTGATGATCTGTAGCTGGGTCGGTAACAATCAAGAGACGTGGTTCCCTGAAGGCAGCCTTTAAAAATGGAAAAGATTAACATTGGGGAAGAAAATTTCTTTTTAAGTGTAAAGTATAATGAGAGTTATCAGAAAAGATTAAGCCAATGATAGCCAACATGTTTGCATTCTGGACAAAAGAGTATCTTCATGTGTGAGAAAATTGAATGATGCGAATTTCGTTATTTATTTATTATATACCTGGATCTGATTGGTGAAGGCACCAGGAGTGAAACGACCAGCAATTGGTGTTGCGCCGGTGTGGTTGGCGAATTTAAGGACTGCTCTTTGTCCATAGGGCCGGCCACTGATGACGAAAACTTCGCTGGCATGTTCGATGGCAACGATTGCTCGTGCAGCGAGCAAAATCTTCTCCCATGTTCTTCTTAGGTTAATTATGTTTACGCCAGTGCCTGAAATTAATTATCAGTGTTTAGAAAAATTAGAATCATTTAATACTTAATACATAATTGGAATTTGTCTTTGTCGTAGACCAAGAAATATAAACTTTGTTATTTACAGGGTTGCTACAAAACCCCAATTTCGAAATTCGCTGACTTTTCCTTGACCAATTTTTAATTTTCCCTGACCGTTATAAATTTTTCTTTCCGGTATTAAAAACAACCTAAATTTTGACCAAATGAAGTTTTAACCAAATGGTTGATTTTTCAACCAAAAAGATGAATTTTCTACGCAACAGGAATTATTAAAAAATACATGAAGTTTCAACTAAAAAATTAATTTTTACCAACAAATTTTTTTTAAGCAAAATGGTTCAATTTTTAACCAAAGAGATGAATTCTCACCCAAGGAAATTAATTTTCTACCAAAAAAGACGAATTTTCAACAAAATGCATGAATTTTCAACAAAATAGTTCGATTTTCCACCAAAGAGACGAATCTTTAACAAACAAAACATTGAATTCTTAACGAAATGTATACCTAGTTGATATTTCCACCAAAAAATATTTTAATGGTTATCAAAATCAGTTGAATAAAGCCAAAGAATAGGAATTTTCAACAAATTACACTCCGCGCTCCCTTATACGACATTCCCCTATACGTCCGCTCCATTATACGACCAGTTGCCGCTCCCCTATACGACGGAAAAGTCGTTCTCCGCCATCCCCACTCTTCCGCTCAAAGCTCGCGCGGGAAGCAAATAGTCTCGCGCGTGAATATGATATAGTCAGCTGTCAGTGACGCAGGATTCGACGCGCATGCGCACGACCACGTGAGATTGTTGGTATTGCAAGTGGAAGGGTTCCCCTTGCGCCGTCGTATAAGGGAACGTTTTCGGTCCCGAGCTCGTCGTATAAGGGAGCGCGGAGTGTAGTTGAATCCTCAACCAAAACAGACTAATTTTCCAACCAAACTGAGGAATTTTTAAGAAAATTGGTGAATTTAACACCAACGCGACGAATTTTCAACAACAAAAAATGAATTAATTGAAAATAACCATACAAAGTTTTTAATTGTTAATCAAAAACAGTTGAATAAAAAGCAAAGAATATGAATTTTCAACAAACCATTGAGTTTTCAACTCAAAAAGATAAATTTTGAACCAAAAATGGAATAATAATTAAGTTTTCAGTTAAAACAATTAACTTTCAAACAAAACACACGGGTTTTCAACAAAAATAAATGAATTTTCAACTTTTAAAAAATTGAAATAACAATGGAGTAATACATTTTCAGTTAAAAAAAATAATTTTTAACAAAAAAAACACGACTTTCCAACAAAACAGTTATATTTCTAACCCAATATATAAATTTGTTATCTAAAATAATGAATCTTAAACAAAAATATGAAATTTGAACCAAATAATCAAATTTTCCACCAAAAAGATAAATTTTCTACGAAAAAAGTCAAAATTTCAACTAAGGAAGATTAATTTTCAACCTAAAATAGAAGACTTAAATTTTCAGTTGATAAATAAACTTACAACAAAAACAAAATTTCAACCAGAAAAAAGTCAAAGTTTCAACAAAATACATACATTTTCAAACAAAAAGATGAAATTTCAACAAATGAGATTACTTTTCTACAGAAGATACGAATTTTCAACCAAATACATGAATTTTGAACTGAAACATATAAATGTTTAACAAACATATATTAGTTAAATTTTCAGCTAAAAAATAAATTTTCAACAAAAAATGGAAGTTAAATTTTCAGTTAAAAAATTAATTTTCAATAAAAACAAACGAATTTTCCCATAATAGTTCAATTTTCAGCCAAAAAAGACTAATTTGCAATCAAAAAGTTATTTCAACCAAAAAAGACGAAATTTCAAAAAAAATAGTTGAAAAAATTGAGTATTAACTAAAAAATATTTTCTACTAAAAGAAATTATTTTCCAACAAGAAAATTTTGAAACCCGAAAGAAGGTTTTTTAACAAACAAGTTATTTTTCAACCAAATATATGACTTTTTAACAAAATATGTGAATTTTCAACAAAATAATTAAATTTGTAACCAAATAATAGAATTTTTAAACAAAAGAGATGAATTCTGAACCAAAAATGTTATAGTAGACTTTTCAACAACAAAAAGTATGAATTTTCAAGCCAAAAATGATGAATTCATTTCAACCAAAAATATTTTTATTTTAAATAAAAAAAAGCGATTTGGTTCAACCAAGACGAATTTTCAAGAAAATAATTCAACTTTCAACCATGTAGCTGAATTCTCAACCGAAACGATGAATTCTCAAAGAAAAATATAATAGGTATTTTTCACCATTTTTTTTTAATTTTTAATAAAAAACAGTTGAATTCGACAAAAAACGACGAATTAAAAAAATGTTGAATCCTCAACCAAAACAGATAAATTTTTAACCAAAAAAGATGAAATTTCAACGATAAGAGATGCATTTTCAACCAAGAAAGATTTTTAGTCAATAAAAAAAAATTTCATTCCAAAGTGTTTAATTTTCCTGTCAAAAAGAGGAATTTTCTACAAAACAGTTGACTTTGGTAACATAAAAAAATGACTGCTCAAAAAAAAAAAAGGGTAGAATCATCAAAAAAGTAATAAAATTACCTTCCACTTCAGTTTATCGAAAACTCCCTGACTCTTTTAGGTTTTCCCTGACCAGTTTTAAATTCACCGAGTTTCCAATATTCCCTGACCTGTAGCAACCCTTTTTTCAAATAAATCCAAGAGTTCGTTCTTAACTTCTCTATCCGAAGTTTCAATTTCTTAGATTTATAAAATCCTAAAAGCATTATATTTACCATCGACACGACGCTTGTAAACGTACTGTTCCATTTGGAAGTTGACATTTTCGCTACCAATGTGGGTACTTGCTGCCAACATCTTGGTAACGTCATCCTCTTTGAGGGCTAACGCTTCTATATCTCCTGACATTTTAACGTTGTGGTTGAATTACGAGTCAACCTGAAACAACAATTAAACATTCCTTTTTTAATATATCTTATTAATACGAGAAACAACATTTTTTGTAGGAAAATGTACTTTCAGAAAAGATTAAGCCATATGTACCAACAGTTATTTGTTCTGGACATAGATCTATCATCACATATTGAAAAACACACCTATTTCCTTACGTTTTCTATTACATAAATTAAATATTAAGTACAACTTTTTGTTTAGTCTAAATTATTAGTAAGGCTCGACTGAAATAAAATAATGTATCTTTGCACATATCATGTAACAGAAACTAAGCAAAAATAGTACTAAGATGTTCAAGCATTATATTTTCAAAATATTCTCACAATATCAAGTAACATTACAAAAAATGCCAAAAACGTGGAAAACTGAAGCAGCAGAGCGTTTGGAGTAACATGCGACATAACCTCACTTTAGATTTTTACTAATCTGCTTAAGCTTTAGAAAGTAGGTAAATAATGTTTACCTAATAGAGTTTGAACCCAGTTTTTTAATCCTTGCAATAAGTATCATTCTCTAAAAATTCTTAATCTTTTTGCAATAATAACATAAGTTTCTTGCGCCACGTGCCCCGGCACAGTGTTTTTATTAACAAAATCCATCTAAGCAAAGTTCTTTAATTAATCTGTCAACGATTTTAAATTAGATTTTTTAAAGCTTTTTTTTAATCATAAATTCTTATTAATTTTGCTCAATTTATACAATAAATATGAAGAAAAATAATATGACAAACTTACGTCGTGATGCCACTAGGAGTATTCCGTAAGGAAAGGACAGGAAGTTAGACATGTTAGGTTAGGTCAACTTCACACTTCAAAATTGGGCCTCACAAAACAAAATTTTTCTATTACAAGAGTATAAATACTTTTAAAACTATTTAAAAAACGAAGCTAAAATTTTCCGTTACTTATGAACAATAATAGTTACTTAATTGCGTTAAATCTTCTTTTTATAAAAATATTAGGAAATAGAAAATAATAAGTACTACTTTAGTCAAAGTCTAAACAACACGAACAGAAGGTTCACAAAAGACACAATTTTTTTAAAAACTTGTTTCTCAGTGCTTTTTCAATTAAAATGTAACATATAATCAGACCTAGAAAATAATATTAGTCTAAGATGTTTTAAAAAACTCAGTGCAAGCGGAAATTTTATATTAATGACGCTTATGGTTGACAAATGTTGAGGTTATGGTACTCTTATCCATAAGCCGATTTTGTTTAAAATAAACGTAATAAACCCTTTTCTTTAGGACTGTAAAGTGCAGAAACATTTTCGAGATAAAATAATTTAAAATGAAGACCTAATGCGATCAGTAAATATATGTATCCCTAGAGTGTCGTACATAACCTAAAAGAGAAACGTCACTTTTCTTTCTCGTCTGACAAATTTTGCATTAAATTCGGCTTTAAAAGTACTGTTGAAAATCATGTTATAACAAAATGAATCCCGCAAATCATAAAACAGTTTTTGTGTTAGATCACACGCCTTATTTTGGTATTTCTACCGAAAGTCCATTAGATTTTGACTGCCTCAAAAGTCGAGGGCAAAATCTCATTCCTTTGGCCCCTATTTGCAAATCATTATGGACAACGAGTGTGGAATCCTCGATGGAATATTGCCGAATTGTGTGGGATTTATTCCCTACTGGAAAATTGGTAAAAAATATTCTTCAGTGATTTATGAAAGTTTGTTTACATTCGAGCGTGTCGTGTTTATATATTATTTTCTTGTTCCAGGTCAGATTTGTTGTGAGCGATCATGCTGCACATATATTAAATACTTGGAGTCCTCTGCAACAAAATCTCTCACATGTAGGATATTTTTTAAGTTTGATTATCTAGATTAAAATATGTATGACAAAAAAGAATTGAGTTTTAAACTAGGTTCAGTTAGAAAATCGGAGTTTAATTTTTATTTTTCATATTGAAAAATTTAGATCATGAACGGGATGGCAATCATAGGAGTTCCGCCAAGATCTCATCAGCCTGGAGCAGATTTTTCTGTGATACATGGCCTGAGAGTTGCAATTGAAGCCCTGACCGAATGTTCTGAAATTCAGCAGGAAAAAAGATCTAATTCGAGTGAGAATGCCAGCAAACTATTAAATAGAGGAAGGGTAATTTGCATCACAAGTGCGAGAGACAACATCAATATGAAAAGCTTGGAGAATATTTTCCTCAACGAGTTAGCACAGCAAAATAAAATTGCCTTAACGTCAGATCGGTAAGAAATTTTTCAAATGTTTCTTCAATTTGCAACATTTTAATCAGCGCTGGAATGTATGATTTTAAATTAAAAGTTTTCGAAATTGACTTATTTTAGATTAAAACTATCAAAATGGAACAATTTCAAATTAAATCCTTCAAGAAATCTCCCACTTTATTGAAAACTGAAGACTTAATATTTGATCATTTTTAAGTAGAAAAAATTCCAAATCTAGTACTTTCTTTATTCAAGTAACAAGATTGCCCATTTGATATTTAAGTGGTTCAAAATTGGATATTTTCAAATAAAAATAAAACGCCATAAAAGTGAACAATTTTAAATGAAATCAGTTCTAAATACATTTATTTAGAATTAGGTTCTAAATTCAAATATTCTTAATCAGACTTTTCAGAATTATAAACTTGTTAATTGACGGTTTTTAAAATTTTACCATTTCATATTGATTAAGTTGCAATTAAATCGTTCGAAATGGAACATTTTAAAATTAAAATGTTCATAAACTACAACTTCAGGTTAAAACATTAATAATTTCAACTTTAGAATCAGAGGTGTGCAGTCGTTTATTCGAATTTTTAATACAAGTTTGGACACGCTTGGAACACTGGATTTTTCGAAATAGAAAAAATCGAACTTCACATCAAGCCGGTTTGAAGTAAAATTAGATTTTTTTTTTATTTCGAAAAATCCAATCTTCCAAGCGTGTATAAATTTGTGTTGAAAATTTAAATAAACGACTGTACTCCACTGTTTATAATCAAACATTTTCAAATTGAAAATTTCAAGTTGGCAGCTTTTAAAATTGAACAATTTTATTCAATAAGTTCCAAATTCAGTAATTTAAATTTCAAATCATTATAATTACAGAATTTTAAACATATATAGCAGAAAAATGTATAATCTAACAAAAATTAAATATCTTGAATGAATAATCTATAATCAGAGTTGCCACTGATGGGGACAACCGGGAAATAGACGGGAATTGTTTAGATATTGAAGATTTATCTTTTGGTAAAAAAGTAGTCTTTTTGGTTGAAAGTGAATTATTTTTTATTGAAAAGCCTATTTTATTTTTGGTTCAAAATTCATCTCTTTTGTTAAAAAATTCTATTATTTGGTTTACAATTTAATTATTTTATTGAAAATGTAAGTATTTTGTTAAAAAGTCATCTTTTTGGTTGAAAGTTAATTTCTTTAAATTGAAAAGTCTACTATTATATATTTTTGGTCCAGAATTCATTTCTTTTGGTTAAAAATTCTACTTTTTGGTTAAAAATTCAATTATTTTTTTGAATATCTAACTATTTTGTTAAAAAGTCATATTTTTGGTTGAAAGTTCATTCCTTTTATTTAAAAAGTCTAATAATTAATTTTGGGTTCAAAATTCATCTTTTTTGGTTAGAAATTCCACTATTTGGTAGAAAATTAAACTGTTTTTTTGACCATTCATCTTTTTGGATAGAAAATTTGTATTTTTCTATTGAAAATTCATCTCTTGACACGACTTAAAAGTCTACTATTGTATTTTAAGTTCAGAATTCATCTTTTTTGGTTATAAATTCTACTATTTCGTCGAAAATTCAACTGTTTCGTTGAATATTCGTCCTTTTGGATACAAAAATTCATGCTTCTGGATTGCAAATTCATTTTTTGGTAGAAGTCATCTTTCCTTATTCAAAATTAAACTTTCTTCTATAAGATTTGTATTTTTGGCTTGAAAGTGCAGCTGCTTTTGTTTGAAGTTTAATCTTTTTTGTTAAAAATTTGATCGTTTGGTTGAAGATTCATCTTCGTAGGCTAGAGGTTCAACTATTTGGTTGAAAATTCCACTTTTTTGTTGATAATTCGTATTTTTTGCTTATTTTTTGCTTAAAAGTTCAACTACTTGGTTGTAAATGCAACTGTTTGGTTGAACTGTTGAACATTAAACAATATCGAATTGAAACCTTTCCATTTATTATTATATGAAAAAACAAATCTATTTCAGAAAAGCATTAATCTAAATTTCTTCTTTTTGCCTTTTCAGCCTGATACCAATAAACCATTGCCATTTGGTTATTCTCAATATCTTCCCTAACAATGTGGAATCCCAGGTCACTAGTCAAAATCCACGAGAGGTTCGTTCCTGTTATTTAATTATTTTCATATTTGTTTGATAGTTATGCCTAATTTATACAATTTAAAAAAATACTTGCCTTACGATTTAGGTTTCACCGCTCCTGACGATGGAAGTCCATTCCATGAAAGCTCCAACCCTCCACTCAAAATTATCTCACTTAATTTTATCCCATTACGATTTGGCGAGTACAACAGTGACTGGAATTCCGATGAAAGAAGAACAGAATGCGAGTTCTTCTGCAAATTACGACGTTGAAATCTTTCACGCTTCCGCTGCTCATTTGGCAATCTTGAAAGGTAATCTTTAATTCTTTGATTAATTTCTCCATAGACCGAATCCAGTTCAAATCATGCAGGTCGGCGGGTAACATGTTCAGCATTGGTTTGCCAATGAAATATGTTTTTGTGTGTGGAAAAAAGGAGACAATTATTTTTTTAAATTGTCATGGCAATCATTAAAATTTTCATTTGTACCTTTTATGCGAGTGTTTGAAAATTTTAAGGGTAAAATAACTTTTTTGTTAATTTTACGTTAAAACCCGTGCGATTTTTGCAACTTTTGAAATTAAGGTTTTTCCTTTTTCAGTTTATCCAGTTTTGTACACTCTTTCTAAATCCACAAAAAATTCAAAAATAATAAAAAACAGTAAGGTTATTTCAATTTTTTGAAAAAAGAAGCAAATATTTTCTAAAAACCCCTCACCTTCTTCCTGAATTTCTTAGGAATAATAGGTACTAATATAGTCTAGTTATTATTCTACTTATCATAAGTTTTTCATTTGGTATTTTTTTGTTTTTTGGGAGAAAAAAATTCTTTTTGATTTTTGTTCAAACTTCTCTCTTTTTGCCATTTTTGAGATTTATAGAAATAATAGGTACGATACTCCTTTTGGCAATTTTCAAGATTTTTTGTTTTTTCTTGTTCTATTTTTTTATTGTTTTCGCTCTTTCGAAACCGATATGAAAAACGAAGAAATAATAAAAAATGATAAAACTGTTTCGATTATTTGAAAAATTAAAACATGATGTTTTCTCAAAACAGCTACCTTTTTTTCCTTTCAAATGTTTAGGAATTATATGTACTAGGATAGTCTACTTACCATAAAATTTCCTTTTTGTATTTCTTTGGTCCTTCGGGAAAAAGAAATTATTTTTTGTTTTGTTTTAAACCTTGTCCTTTGTGCAATTTTCGAGATTTTGTGAGTTTTTCTTGTTCCAGTTTGTCAAGTTTTTTTGCTCTTTCTAAAATCTAAATCGACGAGAAAAACGAAGACATAGTAAAAATGGTAACACTGTTTCGATTATTAGAAAAATGAAAACACGAAGTTTTTTCAAAACAGCTACTATGTTTTCTTTGATTTTTTTTTGAGTAATAGATACTAATATAGTCTACTTACCATGAGTTTTCCATTTAGTATTTTTTGGTTCTGCGGGAGAAATAAATTCTTTTTTTTTTCTCAAAACCTTGCCCTTTTTGCAATTTTTGAGATTTTTTGGCTTTTCTTTTTCCAGTTTCTCAAGTTTTTTTTCGCTCTTTCGAAACCGATGAGAAACATGAAGAAATATTGAAAAATGGTAAAACTTTTACGATTTTTAGCAAAATTAAAATACGAAGTTTTCTCATAACAGCTACTTTTTTCCGTTGAAATCTTTAGGAATAATACATTCTAAAATAATCTATTTGCCATACATTTTCCATTTGGTATTTGTTTTTGTTCATTGGAAGAAAAAAATTATTTTTGATTTTTTTTTCAAAACCTTGCCCTTATTGCAATTTTTGAAATTTTTTGGGGTTTTCTTCTTCCAGTTTGTCAAGTTTTTTTCGCTCTTTCGAAACCGGTTAGAAAAATAAAGAAATAATAAAAAATAGTAAAGCTATTTCAATTTTTTTGTAAAAAGTACCAGTAAAATACAATACATGCAAAAACAGTAAGAAAAAATATAATTTTTTTCTCCCGAAATACAAATACACCCCATATTTAAAATGAATGGTAAGTTGACTATAACTTACCTATGTCTCCTGAAAATTCCAACGAACAAAAAATGTAACTGTTTTAAGAAAATTTAATATTTCAATTTTTTTTAATCGTAAGCTTTACCATTATTTATTATTTCTTCGTTTTATCATTGATTTCGAAAGATCGAAAAAAGCTTGACAAACTGGAACTAGAAAAATCCACAAATCTCAAAATTGCAAAAAGGGCCCGAATAAGGACAAAATACCAAATGGAAAATGTATAGTAAGTGTACTGTACCAGTACATATGATTCCTGAAATTTTCATGAAAAAAGAGGTGGGGTTTTTAAAAAAAAAAAATTTTCTTTTTTTTTCAGAAAATTGAAAGAATTTATCATTTTTTGTTATTGTTGATTTTTTGTTATGGATTTTATAAAAGTGCGGAAAACTGACGAAACTGTAATAAAAAAATGCCTTAATATCGTTGCCTTAATATGATGTCGTTATGTCAATTAAAAAAAATATGTATCACCCGATTTTTCACGTACAAAAATATCTTTCATTGATAAGACAATCCTGAAAATTTCACCCGCCGGCCTGCATGATTTTAAGTGTACTCGGTCCATATTTATACCTATAAAAATAAATACCTTCAAAAAATCTATTTTTAACACAAAAAAAACGAATTTTCAACAAAATAGTTAAATTTCCAACGAAAGTGATTAATCTTCAACCATAAACGTGAATTTGTAACACAGTAGTTCATCTTTCCACTAAGTAGTTGAATTTTCAACAGAAAAAAGATGAATTCTCAACAATATTAAATAAAAACCAGTTGAATTGAACCAAAAAGACGAATTACAAACAAAACAGTTGCATTTTCAATTTAAAAAATTAATTTTCAAACAACAAATATTTTATACCAAAAGAATTTAAATTCCAGCAAAAAAGTTGATTTTTTAAGTTAAAAAGTCGATTTTTTTAGAAAATCGTTGAATTTGAAACCCAAAACGAAGAAATTTCAACAAAAAAGTTCATTTTCAGCCAAAAAATATGGCCTTTTAACAAAATAGTTGAATTTTCAACCAAACATTAAATTTTCAACCAAATAGTAGAATTTATTTAGTAGACTTTTTAACCAAAAAAATACGCTCAAGAGTACAAAAACAATATTTTAAAAATGTTCAAGTCAAAAAGATTAATTGTTTAGAAGAGACTTAAATTTTCCACCCGAGAAGTTGAATTTTCAACAAAAAAGTTCATTTTTAACCAAGAAAGATGACTTTTCTACCAAAATAGATGAATTTTTAATCCAAAAGGGATGAATTCTCAACGAAAAATATAATAATTGGCATTTTAACCAAAAAAATATGTTTATTTTATATTGAAAAAAACGGTCTGACTTAAACAAGAAAGACGAATTTTCAACAAAGCGCATCAACTTTCAACCATGTAGTAGAATTTTCAACCGAAAACGATGAATTCTCAAAGAAAAATATAAAAGATGATATTTCAACCAAAAAAGGTTAAAATTTTTAACCAAAAACAGTTGAAATCAATAGAAAACGACGAATTTTAAACAAAATAGTTAAATCCTCAACTAAAACAGATTAATTTTTAGTCAAACATTTGCATTTTTAACCCGAATATTTCTAAAAATAATTATAGGTATTTATTATAGTTATCTTTCTTTCTAAAAATAAGCAGGGATTAAAGCAACAAATTTCCATTGCAGGCAATCCACAAGACTCGGCGTTGCTGAAAACTTTTCGCAGATTCGAAGAAGGTTCTGAGTACGAAACGGTGACCTTGAAATGGTGCACCCCGAGAGGTCACAACAATGCAGAGATGCAAATTTGTACGGCGATGCATAGAATTACTCCAGTGGATGTAAACAGTAGGCCTTCCTCGTGTCTTACCAATTTTTTACTGAACGGAAGATCTGTGATGTTGGAGATGGTTCGGAAAAGCGGAGGAAAAACAATCTCTCACGTTCTCGCCGCTCATGGTGGAGAAATATTTATTCATACCCTTTCAACATCGAGGAGCGTTTTGGAAGATCCGCCATCGATAAGTGAAGGATGTGGTGGGAGAGTGACTGATTATCGAATTACTGTAAGATATTTACTTTTTATCTTATTGAAATAAGAAATTTAGAAGTTTTCAGAATTTTTAAATCATTATAAGGTGACAATTGTTTATATTCTTTCAGGATTTTGGAACTTTTATGAAAACGAATCAGTTGATACCTTTAAAACGAACTTCAGTCAATGCTGATGGACCAGCAGATAAAATGAGAATCAGACTTGAAAGACACACAAAATACTGGCCTATTACTATTTCGAATACCCTGATGTTTAATATAAAGCAGGTGAGTAATTTTTACTGATTATAATTCTAGGGATTGACCACTCGACTTTGAGTGTACACTAGATTTCAAGATTTCAAAGATTTCACAAAAACTTCGAAGATTTTAAAAAATTTCAGAAGACTTCAAAAGATTTCACAAATATTTCCAAGATTTCGCAACACCTTCAATGATTTCACAAAATATTAAACAAAATTTCACAAAATAATTTTAAAAATTCACAATAATTTCAAAGTTTTCAAATGTTTCACGAAGATTTCAAAGACTCTATAAGACTTTCACAAATATTTGAGAAGATTTCAAAAAATTCCACAAAAATTTCAAAGATTTCGCAAAATTTTCAAATATTTCACAAGGAGTTCAAAGTTTCCAATAGATTTCAGATGACTTTAAAAGATTTCATGAAAATTTATAACATTTTTCAAAACTTTCAAACATTCCACAAAAGCTTTAAAAAAATTTGCAAAGATTACAGTTATTTCAAAGATTGCACAAAGATTTCACAAAGTGTTCAAAGATTGCAATGGATTTCAGATGATTTTATAAGATTTCGGACAAATTTTAAAGATTGCACAAAAGATTTGATTTCAAAAAATATCAAAAGGATT
>CAKNYM010049382.1:289311-314878 GCA_932195095.1 Andricus curvator
TAAAGATTGCACAAAAGATTTGATTTCAAAAAATATCAAAAGGATTTTAAAAGATTCCACAAAAGCTTTAAAAACTTTCGCAAAGATTTCAATTATTTCAAAGATTGCACAAAAATTTCAAAGATTTCGCAAAAATTTCAAAGATTTCGCAAAAATTTCAAAGATTATAGGGCAACTTGGGAAGCGCTTACGAGCAATAAAGATATAGAGGGCGCGTGGGCTTTATTACGGGATATCATTGTTAAAACTGCAATTGAAGTGTGTGGTACGGCAGTGGTAGGAAGAAAGTCTGGTGATGCATGGTGGAATGATGAAATTCAAGCAACCCAGCGAGAAGAGAAAAAAGCACACAAGAGAACATTAAACATGACAGGTCTTAGCGATGAGGAGAGAAATAGACTCAAAAATGATTACAAAGACAAAAAGAGGAAAATGAAACGACTAGTCAAGGAGAGTAAAGAAAAAATCAGAACAGAAGAAGAGAACAAAATACAAAACGGCTTTGGAGGAATAATGAAACTACTATATAAACAGTTGAAGGAAAGTAAAAGTACAGAGTTTACTAGCATGAGAAACAGCAAAGGTGAAATGCTATATGATATAGACGGGATAGTAGACGCTTTAAAAGACTCTTTTAAAGAACTATTAGGAGGTGAAGATATAGGACAACAAAACTGCGACATAGAACATAATGCATTAAAAAACCCAATTGAAAAAGCCTGTGTCACTGAGGTCCGAGACATAATTAAGAACTTGAAAAACGGTAAGGCTGCTGGCATAGACAGTATTAGTGCTGAAATGCTCAAATACGGTGGCGAGTACATACCTCACAGGTTGTGCGAATTAATAAATTTATGTATCGAGACGGGGAAAGTCCCAGACGATTGGAAAAAAGCGATTATCGTACCAATATACAAAAGAAAGGGAGATAAAAACAACTGCAGTAATTACAGAGGTATCAGCCTACTAAGTACAGTAAGTAAAATATACTCAAAAATACTTATTCGTAGGGTAATGGAAATCACAGAAGAAAAAATATGGGAAGTCCAAAGTGGATTTATGCCAGGAAGATCATGTACAGATCAGATATTTAGCCTAAGACAGATCACAGAAAAAAGCTTGAGAGTAGGAAAGAAAGTTTTCTGTGCATTTATTGACCTAGAAAAAGCATTTGACACGGTAAATAGAAGTAAACTTTGGGAAGTTCTTAAAGAATACGGAGTAAATGGAGGGCTCCTACAAGCAATAAAAACAATATATACAGGTAGTAAAGCGAGCGTAAGGATAAACGGGAAACTGAGTGACTGGTTCGATATTACGCAAGGCGTGAAACAAGGATGCGTTATGTCCTCGTGGCTATTTATCATATTCATGGATAAGTGTCTAAGAACGGAAAAATAGATGGGGAGTTAGATAGGCGCATAAATAAGGGTAAACAGGTTATTGGTAGAGCAGGGTCCATCCTAACAAATAAAAACATATCAAAAAAAGCTAAAATGGCCATACACAATTCTATATTCGTACCGACTGTACTATACGGTAGCGAGACATGGACCTGTCAAGAAAAGGACAGGAGTAAAATTAACGCGATCGGCATGAAACCTCTGCGCATAATATGCGGGAAAACACTAATGGACAAAGTCCAAAACGAGACAATCCTCAAAGAATGTGGTGCAAAAGAGACAATAGTTGACACATGGGAAAGAAATCAGTTAAGATGGTTCGGACATCTTGAAAGAATGAAAGATGAACGACTGACCAAACAAGTGTATAAAGGTAAAGTAAATGGCAGAATGCCCAGAGGTAGACCGCCGAAAGAATGGTTAGAATCTGTAAATGAGACATTAATCCGTAGAGACATAAGAAGCCATAGGAACACAAGAGCTTGCATGAAAAAATGCATGGACGTGAAGGAAGCTAGAGTAGTATGCCAGGACAGAAAAGTGTGGCGACAAATAGTTTGTAAACAGAGTGACAGTAGAATGAATGACGCCTGAAACAAAGATCTTGGATACTAATGGGCCCAAGTGGAGAACCATACATAACAATTTTGTGAGGCTCTTCACTTGGGGTGATCGCTAGAGAGATTGATCAGCAACCTGGGTCGGAGCAGTGTTGCGGAGTAAACGTGTCATTTAAATAAATAACACGAGAATTCCAGATCAATCTAAAATATATATATACCTAACACTTATATACCTATCCACCTCATAACTATATTCCTACCTACCTTATACCTATATACCCATATGCACACTACTATTCTCCAACCGAGCAAGTCACGCCTACCCCGAAAGGGAAATGGCTTAATGGTATAATAATAATAATAGATTATAGATTTGATTTCAAAAAATATCAAGAGGATTTTAAAAGATTCCACAAAAGCTTTAAAAAACTTCGCAAATATTTCAAATATTGCACAAGGATTTCACAAAGAGTTCAAAGTTTGCAATAGATTTCAGATGACTTTAAAAGTTTTCACAAAAATTTCAAAAATTTTGCAAATTTTTCAAAGATTCCACAAAAGCTTATAAAATTTTCGCAAAGATTTCAATTATTTCAAAGATTACACAAAGATTTCACAAAGAGTTCAAAGATTGAAATATATTTCAGATGATTCCACGAAAATTTTAAAGATTGCACAAAGATTTCAAACATTTCACAGAGTTAAAAATTTTGCAATAGATTTCAGATGACTTTAAAAGATTTCACGAAAATTTCAAAGATTTTCCAAAACTTTCAAAGATTCCACAAAAGCTTTAAAATATTTCCCAAAGATTTCAGTTATTTCAAAGACCACATAAAGATTTCATAAAAATTTCAATGATTTCGCAGAGTTCAAACGTTGTAATACATTTCAGATAATTTTAAAAAATTTCGCAAAATTTTTAAAGATTGCACAAAAGATTTTATTTCAAAAAATATCTAAAGGATTTCAAAAGATTTCATAAAAATTTCAAAGATTTCGAAAAAGTTTCAAAGATTTCACAAAGAGTTCAAAATTTGCAATAGTTTTTAGATGAATATAAAAGGTGTCACAAACATTTTAAAGATTTCATAAAAGATTTTTAAAAATTCACAATAATTTCAAAGATTTCAAATGTTTCACAAATATTTCAAAAATGTTATAAGGTCTTCAAATATTCCACAAAAGCTTTCAAATATTTCGCAAAGATTTCACAAAAATTTAAAATATTCAAATATTTTGCAAAAATTTCAAATATCGCAATAGATTTCAAATAACTTTAAAAGATTTCATGAAAGTTTCAAAGATTTCGCAAAAATTTTAAAAATTTTACAATAATTTCACAGACTTCGAATGTTTCACAAAGATTTCAAACATTTTATAAGGTATACAAAGATTTCACAAATATTTCAGAAGATTTCGAAAGATTATACAAAAATTTCAGATATTTCGAAAGGATTTCAAAATATTTCACAAGAATTTCAATGATTTCGCAAAAATTTCCAAGATTTCGCGAAAATTTCAAAGATTTCAAAGATTCCACAAAAGCTTTCAAAGAGTTCACAAAAATTTCAAGAGATCACTTGAAATCTTGGCTGAAATGTATTTTTACAATAAAATACAATAATATGCAAATTGTAATTATTTGTACGTGCCTTACGATACATTAATGAAAGGTAAAAACGTACTATTTTTGGAAATTGAATTTTTTCATATTCTTCTTACTAGTAGTAACCAGAAGCTTCCGAAATCTCTCCTTTTTTTAGTTTTAACGAATAATGCATGTTGTTATATCAATTAATATAGCGTGACGCGTATACAGTTTGTCCGCTTTTTCATGAAAATGCACAGTTTCTAGTAGAATTATTTTTGTATTTTTTTATTGTATTTTCAAAAACGTTGAAAATGGTAGACAATTACAAAAATAATTATACTAGAAGCCACAAGAGTTTTCTTTATTGTGAAAATACATTTCTTCTTTTAATCTTTTTAATTGATTTCAAAGATTTCAATTATTTAACGAGGGCTTGTACATCGAATTTTAAAAGTGAGCAATCTCTCGATATAATAAAATAATTATAAGTAAATTGACCGTGATGAAAAACTAAAGTCGCTAAATAAATTTCATGTCCTTAGGTAATAGATCCTTTGCCAGATCTGATAGTAAAGGACGAATTAACAAAGGAAGAGGTCCTGCAATGCAAGCAGATCATTTTTTCACTTCTTCAATTGGAAGCAAAACACGAGTCTTTACCTTTGCCAAGTATTGGGGGAGGAAGAGGAGGAAAAGGTGGAGTTCGTCGTGAAGAACATTATAGATTATTATTTACCGAACTCGAAACATTTTTGAAAGGCCATGCAATTAATTCTCCGAATCATGCTGAAGTTCTCAATTGTCTGCTCGAAGTTAGGAATAAGGACGACAAAGACAAAGTAGAATTGGATCAAGCATTGCGAGAATTGGATGAGTAAGTTTTATTTTTATAGTGCTTTTTTTAACGAAAATGCCACTTTAGCTACTTTAATTCTTCTCATTCTATATTTTATCTAAAAAAAAGAAAATTTAATTAATCTATAGTAATCTATGGTATGGAAATGATATTCAGTTTCGGACTTCACACTCTTTCCCTTATTTCCCTCTTTTTCCCTATTTTCAAGAAACTTCCCCTTTTTCTTTTGCTTAAGTGCGAACTGAATTAATAGAACCCAAAAATTGGTTAAAAAGTCTACTATTACAATTTTGGTTCAGAATTTATCATTTTTGGATAGAAATTTAATTATTTGGTTGAAAATTTAATTACATATTTGGTTTAAAATTTAATTATTTGATTGAAAAATCAATTATTTGTTGAAAAGTCATATTTATAGTCAAAAATTCGACTGTTTTGTTGAATATTCGTCTTTTTTGATAGAAAGTTTATCTTTTTTGGTAGAAAAGTCTCTTTCTTGGCTGACAATTAACGTTTTTGTTAAAAATTCAACTGTTTTCTAAACAAATTTGACTTTTTGCTTTGAAAATTCAACTGTTTGGTTGAAAATGCTACTGCTTATCGTTTCAGTTTAATCTTTTTTGTTCGAAATTTCGAGCATTTGATTGAAAATTAAACTATTTGGTTAACAATTCAACTTTTTTGTTGCAAATTTGTCTCTTTTGCTTGAAAGTGCAACTATTTGGTTGAACTTTCCTTTTCTCCCTCTTTCTTCCTTTTTTATGTAATTGTCTCTAATGAGCTGGAAAGGAGGTAGTTTTGGAAATCTCGTTTTGATTTGTGAATTTTTCCAGGCTCTGATTTTGGTGCATATAATTATTATTAATAAGAAAGCAGATTTTATTTCGATCTGGAATGAAAATTATTCTGTTGTTGAAAATTCAGTTTTTTTATTGATAGTTTATCTTTCTACTTTGAAAATGAACTTTTTTGTTGAAAGTTTATCTTTTCGGGATTAAAGATAACAAAATTTCTAAAACATTGGACTTTTTAGCTTGCAAAATCAACTTTTTTGTTAAAAAGTCATCTCTTTTGGTAGAAAATTCATATTTTTTGTTTGAAAATACTTTATTTATTGAAAATTCAGCTCTTTTCATGAAAATTTATCTCTTGGTAGAAAATTAATATTTTTTGTTGAAAATTCAACTCTTTAGTTTAAAACTTAGCTTTCTTCTTTGAAAATTAACATTTTTGTTGAAAATTCATCTCTTTTCAGGTAAAAATGTAATCTTTTTTATTTAAAACTGCAACGGTTTGGTTGATAATTTATTAATCATCTGTTTGGGTTGAGGATTTAACTATTTTGTAAAAAATTATTTTTTTTTGTTAAAGATTTATATTTTTAATTGGAAATTCATCTCTTTGGTTAAAAATTGAACTATTTTGTTGAAAATTATTTTTTTAACTGGAAAGTTCAATATTCCATTTTTAATTGAAAGTTTCTCTTTTTTTAGTAGAAACCTCCATATTTGGTTGAAAATTCATATAATTGATTGTAAATTCGTCTTTTTCGATAGAAAATTAATCTTCTTGGCAGAAAGTCCATCTCTTTGTTTAAAAATTAATACGTTTAACTTTAAATTTAACTCTTCCATTTTTTGTTAAAAATTCATTTATTTTGTCGAAAATTCGTGTTTTTTTAGTAGAAAATTAATCTTCTTGATTGAGAATTCATCTTTTTGGTTAAAAATTCATCTATTTTGTTGAAATTAAAATGTTTTTACTTGGAAGGTTAGTAATTTAAATCACGTAATTTCATATTGAATTCAATATGGTACCGAAATCATTTTTATTTAAAAAAATTTATTCCCCTATTTTCCCCCCTCGTTTTGTGATAAATTAACCCATATATCCTGTTTTGAGAGCATTTCATGCTGTGAAGTCTGCAATATTAAAATTTAAATTATTTATAATTTTATGGTTTTCTAGTTCCTCTTGTAAATCATAGAAATATAAATGCGGCAATTAAGTGTCAAAGGTTTATTTAGCTTGTAATAAAATGAATTACAATTTGTCCGAACATTACTCGTAAAATTTATTCTAGCAATTGTGAACTAGATTTGCACCCCCGAATTCAGCAATATAATTTTATCTAGTCAATTTTATTTACTTTTTAGCTTAAACTAGTCACTTTTTTCAAGAACATTAGTCTGTGACTAACTATCAACTGAAAATAAACGGCTAATTTCTAGATATGTATTCGATGAAAATGTTATATTTTTCTAGTTCTTTTGATCTAATTGTCATTGATTTTATTTTCTAGACTGGGAAAAGAAGACTCGACTGCTCGAGCAACAGTTATTCGAGCGACGACGGATTCACCGATGTCTCCGCCACTTGTTACGACCTCAGCTGTAAAATTGCAAAGAGGCTTATATGGTCAGAAAAGTTTATTGGATATTTGGTTACAACGAAGTTCTCCGAAGAATAAGACCCCGGAATTCAGCGGACGGTTGAACTGTGAAGGACTGAAAGCGAAATTGTACCCTAATCTCAAGGAAGCTGGACGCGAACCTCGAGAAAGTATGATTGAAGGATAATCTTCTGCTCGACAAAAAGAAGTTTCTTCGGTATTAACGTATGTACTGTTTTGTATGTACTGTACAGTGTACATATTATTCTAAGGACGATTTCATAATAATGAAAGTTATTTTGCGGAGATCCAGGTCGTATTTTGTCATTTGAAATCTTCCTTTCACGAATTTAGTTACAGGTTTTTACATGTTCATTTTCATATTAGAAAATGAGTAGAAAAGGATGAAATATTTTCGATGATCGTACAAATTTCATTACAAAATATATATTTTTTTTGTTGAAGCTTGGTACACATCCTTTCCTTAAAAACACTGTTTAAAACAAATATTAACTCCGTCTGTATCCTAAACCTAATTTTTTTTTTTAATTCAGTTTCCACAAAAAAATGAACTTTCTAAAGTCCAATACAAGATATTTTTTTTTAATTCCCCAGTCAGATCTCGTAAAAAATTGGTATTACGGAATGAATATTTTAAAATTGCACGTTTTAAGGGCGTAAATTTTCAATTTATAAAGTAAAGCGTCACTGGGAAAAAAGAAAATAAATATTTACTTTTCAATTTGGTTATATGCTTAAAATGAATTTTAAAATTGCTCACGTTTAAATGAAGAAGATAACGGATGTAATTTATCTGATAATTAGACCCGGATACACAAAATTTCCCCAAAGAGTCAGAAAAAAGTTATAAACAACATTTGTGACTTTCAGAAAAAATACTTGTACCAGCTTATTTATACAGCAAATAGTGTTTTCGTGGGTAGAAAACCTTACATTTTTAGATTTTAATTAAAAAAGTATATTTCCATTATTTTTCAATGGCAGTTTATAGTTATAGCTCTCCGTACTTTTTTCAATTTCCTGAGTACTAAAAGCAGAATCAGTAATTAAAAAAATCATGTGGATATAAAAAAGTCAGGTTTTAAATCCAGGTTTAAAATCTATAGTCAAATAAAAAAGTCATTCATCAAAATAATTTTGATAATAATAATTTGTCCTCATTTTTCATACCAGATAAACGTTAAAGAAGGAATGAGGAACGTTTATCTGGTATGTAAAAAAAATTTGTTTCGTATTTAAAAAAATTTATAAACCGTACAAACGTTCCTTCTTTTTAATTTTTTAAATTTTTAACTCAGTATCTCATTTCATATTGACTTGAGTTATTGCTAAAAGATGTCGGTAAGGTAGAAATCGAGAATATGGTACATGGCCTTAAAACAAGATTTAGGTCTATTTTTTGTCTTAAAGTAAGTTCCTTTTTTCTTAAAAACTAAGACCCGTTAGAAGAGTTTATTAGTTTTTTTACAGTTAACTGTAATTGAAGTTACTGACATCACGTGAAGTGGATACGGTTAATTTAAATTGGGAACTATTTTAATTTCACTCTGCATGTACAGTTTCTTAAAAAAACTTGCTTGTGCGAAATTAAATTTTTTTTCTCTTATGAGTTGAGCCTGTTAAGGGTACGTATCACTCATCAGATTCTTACTTTACGGATATTTTTTCGTTCAACTCGTATCCACACGAAATTAGATATCGAGTTCAAAGTTTGTGAACTAAAATAGAAGATACTAAGAAAGGTTTATCTGGTTCTAAATGGTTATCATTAAAAAAAATCATTTTTGATCGAATCCATTTTAAATCAGACAGGCAGTGCAACTTTAAGTTACGCGATCAGCCGCCCATGAAATATGTCAATGTAATATCTTAAAATTATCCGAGTTTTAGTTGAAGATTCAAGGAAATAAATTATTTCAAATTGAAAAATATTTGTTTGGAAAATTTCAAGAGTGAATAATAATTCTAAAGGATGTGTTAAAAACTAAACGATTTGAGATTAAAAAATTGTGTTGTTCAAAATCAAAATAGATACAAATTAAACTATCTGATTGATACCTCAGTAATTGAATAATTTCTTTAATTTTGAATGGTTTCAATTTCAGACTTCAGAATATTCATGTTGAACGCTAAATTGTTAATTTTTCCCTACCATAAGTTTTAATTTTGCAATTCAAATTGAATTTGGAAAAATATTCATTCATTTTATCATTCATATTATCATTTTCAACGTTTTTTAAAAATAATTAAATTTTTTTTTGATTTTAGAAAATTTCGTTCAATCAGTTTTACTGTCAACTTATCATTCAGTTTAGTTTTAGGTTAGTTTTCAATTCCAAATTGTCCGATTTTAATCGCTTTGTATTTAAAATTATTCTAATTCAAAAGTTTTCAATTTTTAATCATTTAATTTTGAAGGCTTTTAATTAGAAATAATATAATTTCATTCCTTTGAATTGTAAATGATCCAATTTCGAAAATTCGAATCTGAAAATATTCAGTTTTTAACGTTTTGAAATTGTCCTATTTTAGGAATTTTTATCTAAAATCATTCAATTTCGAGATCATTCAATTCAAAATGAAATTAAAAATTTTTGAACGCTTTTAATTCGAAATTATACAATTTCAATTCCTTTCTAATGAAATTGTCAAATTTTCGAAATTTTGGTTAACAATTTTTTAATTTTGAGAGCTATTCTATTTCAAATTATCTAATTTTAAACGCTTTTATTACCGACTTAAAAAAATTAATTACATTTAATTTTTGTATTGATTAAAATAATGTTTTATTTTACAGGTATGCGTGAATGGGTTAACATTTTTAAGAGCTCTTTTTAATTTAAATCTATGCATTATCTTTTAAAAATTAAAAATTTTCCTGAAAATCTTCCAAATTGTTTTTTGAAAATTTTGGAAATCTTTTTAAATCTTTTTAAATATTCTCTTACAATAATTTTCCAAAATAAAAAATCTCTTTCAACGTTGCTAGGAATCTTAAGAAAATGTTTTTATTCTTTTGAAGCCTTTCACAATTCTTAAAGGGGTTTTAAATTTTTGGTTCGAAGTCTTAGAAAATCTACATTTTGTTTTAAATTAGGCCGTTGCTATTTGCACCGCAATTTCGGTACGAATAGCCGGATTTTGTCGATAAACACACTTCGTGTAAATTATTTTAAATCACTTCAAGTTTTAAATTAATTTTGAATCTTTTCAAAACTTCTAAATATCTCTTCAAATTACTCAAATTTTTTCTACAAATAATAAATGTTCAATTGTTATTTATACATCAAAATTCAACAATTTTCTTACAAATTAAACATTTTTTAATTAGAACATTTAAAATTGTAACGTTCTAAGTTTAAAAGCTCTTTAAAATTTTAACGATTTAAGGCTTTCTAGTTCAAACAATTCAGTTTCAAATTTTAGTTTTTAATATTTGCTTTGAAAGTACTCTTCTCAAATGAACAACCAAATATTGCTAAATATTAAATAATTATTCTTTTTCTTATAAGTAAAACATTTCGAATTAAATGGGTCAATAATGGAATACTTTAGACTGAAATAATATTTTTTATTTAATAAAAGACTTTAATTACACAGGCCGACAAAAATTACATCTTTTTTGTACCCAAAGACCGGACTATGTGACTCCGAAGGATTTTGGTATCCTAAAACCGAATCCGTTATCCAAATTTTTCCTATTCGTCAGGTTTTTGAGATATCTGACCTGAAAGTGCAAAAATGGCTATTTTTAGCCATATTTGAGGCAATATAACACGATCAGATTTTTTGTTCTAAAAACTATTAACGCCATCATTTAGTGCACATTTTTATCTTCCATTTCCATTTTTGATCATCCCGAACCGATATCTCAAAAACCTGACGTATAGGAAAAATTTTGACAACGGATTCGTTTTTAGGACACCAAAATCCTTCGGTGTCACATAGTCCGGTCTTTGGGTACAAATTTTGCCATTTTTAAATTGAAAATAATTTATAAAGTTTCAATTGGACGTTTAAATTTTTTTAACGAGTAAGACTTTCGAATGAAAACAGTTTAATATTTAACGTTAACATTTGGAAGTTCTTAACTTTTGTCAAATCAATTATTGTTCACTTTTTAATACTTAAAGTACAATTCAATTTAAAGAATACTTAATTAATTTATAGTTACAGTTGGTCAAATAAAAATGTTTTTTATACAAAAATTTAAATTGCAAACGCTTTTGATTTTCAATTTTTAAGTTTTCAAGACTGCATTTTAAAATTCTTTAAATAAAAAATGTACGCTTAAAAATAAATGGAAAATTTTTGAAGTAAAAGATTGTCAAATTAGGCATTATAAACTGAATGATATCATAATTGAAAAAGAGAACAAACTAATTATTTCAAAAACTGTTGAAATCCAACTTGGACAGATTTTTCTTCTAAAAATTTGTAAAATTCGTGGTCCAAAAATAAATTTACTGTCATTTTCCGGTGTTTCCCGGTCTCAAAAAAATCCCGGGTTTCCCGGTTCAGCGGCCACCCTGTAAGTCGAATCGGATTATAGTCGGTTCAATTCAATTCATGCACAACACTGTATTTTATATTATTATTTGTTTTTGCACCCATAGAAAAAAATTGTAATTTTTCAAAATTTAAAAACTTATAACCCCTCTGTGGATACCACAACTTGCATAAAGTTATTTTTCCCGCCCCCCCTGCGCGGGGGGGGGGGGGTGACATGGACATATTGTTACGGCAGCGTTACAAGGGGGTGTGGGAGGGTGAAAAAAAATCGTTCAAAGAAGCGTTACGTAATATATGGACGACCCCTATGACATCAATATTGATACCCATTCATTCAATCTTTCCCCATTCATAGTCCTGGATCATAACATTTTTTTTACAATAGAAATCACCCCATGTTTACACCTCTTTTACACCAGTAAGGTCCAACACCCCCAGAGTCCAGATTCCAGAAGACAACAATAGGATCAAGTCCTCGATGAATGAAGAATGGAAAATGGAAAATGCTGACCAGTTGCATATTTGCAGTCTCCAAGAAAATGTGGACCAGTAGTGAGTAACGTGACGAAACAATCGTCCTCCCACACAGTTTATCGCAGTCTGCGGACTGTCTGAACAGAAGCTAGGATGCATTGACCCTTGATGGAAACTATAGCCGCGGTCGTCCCCAGGAATGCCCTCGCTAATCGATGGAAGGAAGGAAGGAGGCTGGTACACCACTACTACATAATAATATATAATGCGAGCACGTTGCGAAAAGAGGAGGAGAGGAGAAGAGGGTGGGCTTGTGGAGGAGGAGAAGAGACGATGGGGAAAGAGGAAGATGACGAGAGGGTCGAGGGGATCCCAGAGTACAAGTGCGTGACGTAACGGTTCATTCATCCCAGGACAGATATCCCGGTCAATGGTGTCTATGTATGCAAGCTATACTTACGTATGTATATATGTGCATACACAATCATGCACAGGGCCATTGGTATATGTGTGTGTGTGTTGGTTTGTGCGTTTGTGGTGCATACACACAAATATTCTCACGCTTTTACACCGATTGGCTCTCCTTGTTCCTCTGATAGACAAGGTCGATGTCGAACTGTTGCTCTTTCTTCTGCACCCCCACCTTGTTGCGGCTTCCACGTGTCGTCCGAGATAAGTAATTTACGACCTGGCACTCGCAAAACCCATCGACATTCCTCGGCAAATATCCCACTGACACTGAACCGATCGCCATTCGAATTCAGGAGTCTTCTGGATTGCTGAACTATATAATAGATGTGGGTTTTAACTAGGTTGGGTCCTTGATGATATGGGGGATGAAAGATTGAGTAGTTGAGGGTGAGAGAAACCTGGTGTGTGAATTTTGGTCCCCAGGGGTGCTGAGTTTTGCGGTTGGCTTTTGAAGTCAAAGGCTTTTGAATTAGGTTTATATAAGAGGGCTTTCAAATTCTCATGATTTTAGAGTCGAGAGATTGAGGGTCCTTTATTTCAAAAGCTTTGAACTTGCTGTGTTTTGTGACTGAAGATTATGGATCTTGAGGCTTTTTAGACATTCATGCTTTTGGTTATTTTTTTATATTTGGATTTTGAACCTGTAATTTCGCAGAATTCCAAAATTAGGTGTCTGTAGAAATAGGTATTCCAAGTGGATTCATTTTTCAAAAGGATGGGAAAATCTTACGAATCCTTACTTGGGGGGGGGGGGGGGGGGCCCAAGTATTTCTTGCGAAAGTTTCCTTGTTCGAATTTTTTTTTAAAGAAAAAGCTAACTGAATATTGTTTTGCCTGTTGAAATTACTTTTTATCCCATGTATACCATTAAGCCATTTCCCTTTCGGGGTAGGCGTGACACTACCCGATTCGGGTAGTTATACATTATATTGGAATTAATAATTATTAAAAATGTCCACATTTTCATTATTATTGCAATTATTTATATTTGTAATATTTTCCTTCCATTATACACATTATATCATTATTTGTTTTATTTCTTTTTATTATGTAATATGTCATATTAGATACGTAACCAATCTCTTGAAATCTCTTTAAAACGGTTGATCTCCCTGAAAATCCCTTGAAATTCTTTAAAAACTGTTGAAATCGCTTGAATACTTATAATCCTTTAAAATCCGTAGAAAGCCCTTAAAATCGATCAAAATCGGTTATAATCCTTAAAACTCCGTGAAATGGTTCGAAATATTACGAGGTCCCTTGAAATATCTTTAATCCCTTAAAATCATTTAAAAGCCATAAAAATGGCTCGAAATCCTTTAAAATCCTTTATAATATTCGGAAATTCTTTCAATCTTTTGAAATTCTCAAAAATCCGTGGAATCACGAAAAAAACATAAATTTCAAACTATCTTAATAGTGCAGCCATTCAGATTGCTCACACAAAGAAACGGTTTTTACAAAACGTCAATTTCGCACATCGACAGAATGTCAATTTTCCAATTTGGCTGTCAAGGAGATTTTTGTGCTTTCATGGTGCCACATTTTTTTCCCGTGTATAGTTTGGAATTTTTTGAAATCCCTGAATATCCTTTAAGGGGGGGGTATACTTAATTCGTTAAAAAAAAGGGTAATTTTCAATAATTTTTCTACTCGCTTCTGTGAATGCAAATTTATTTTATAAAAGTGTACATAATAGAGTACGGCTCGAAGAATATTCCACACAAATTTCATTAAAAAATATTAAAAATTGAGCCGGTGGCGTCAAGTCTCCCGAAGTGTCTCGAGCAAAAGACGTTTTGCGGTGGACAGCATATCTCAGCACTGGATTATCTGAAACAAACAAATCAAATTTTTTTCATTAGATAATCATTTTTCGCAGGTAATCAGGCGAGGAATTTTTTTTAATTCGAATTTTGAATTTTTCTTGACATTTTGAAGTCAAAACAGCGATTTTTGCGAAAAAATTCGCACAATTTGTTATTGCAAAATTAATAATTATTAACAAACAAAAAAATCCTCGCTACATTACCTAGCAAATTATACGTAGAAAATGTGTACCAAATTTGAAAAGGATCGGTTTATTAGTTTTGAAATTACGTTGTCCACGGACTTTTAAAATGTGGTTTCGAGAAAAATGCGTTTAAAGTTTTTTGTATTGAAAAATTCTAATAACACGTCAGTAAGCAAGTTTCTTTTTAATATACTTACACAGAGTCATCAATTCCAGGTCCATAAAGTACAGAACTGTCAGCTGCATAATCCAAAGCATCTTTTTGCTTCTGCCTTCGTAGAATTCTGCGCACTTTACACATTTAACTAACGCAGAAATTGCTGAAAACACTAGTACAAAATCTAGAATTCTGTACTGTTTGTCAAGAACCTCCTCGATTTCCACAGAAGTATCTGGTTTGATTTTTTTTTGAAGAGAAACTTGACGCCTCAACAGTGTCTATTTTACGCTTCTGTGGAAATTTTTGTTTCTTTGGTCTGTCTAACCGCGTACCAAATTCTTTGCGATCTGTTCTACAAATTTTTTTCGGCATTTTGCTAACAGACGTACTAAACCGAAAGCGATGATGCATAAACTAAAACTGAGACACACTCTTATATTTCGACTGCTGCTCTGAATTGTATACATTCACTTGATCTATAAATAGACTCCGAGTATATACAGGCCTTATCTATACACTATAAGCAAGACTGATGCATACTGAAGAAAAAGCACGAATCGCGGCGCCGGTATAACTAGCAACGTCCTAGACGGCACCAAGCCGAGCGGAGCACTCTTCAGTTAATTTTGCTTCGATTTGCTTCAAATTTGGACACAATAATCTTGAAAGGATGTACATTCAGATAAGCCAATAAAAAAAAAATTAAAAAAAAAAAAATTAAATAGTATACCCCCCCCCCTTAAAATCTTTGCAAATATTTTGAAATATTTTTAAACCCCTTCAAATCTTAGAAATTTCATAAAATTTAAATCCCCTCGAAATCCCATGACTTCTTTTGAAATATTTATAAATCTCTCAAAATCCCTTGTAGCCCTCAAAAATCGTTCTTAATTCCTTAAAATCTCTCAAAGCCCTTTGATGTAAAGTCTCTTGAAAAAATTAAAAAATTGTAATCCTTTGGAATCGTTTGAAATGCCTCAAAATTTTGGTAATGACTTGAAATTCTTTGAAATTTCATGAAATCCCTAAAAGGCTTTGGAAACTCTGTTAAATTTCATAAAAATGGTGCAATTTTTTTATACGTTGTAGTCCTTTGAAATACTTTAAAATTCCTTGAAATCTGTTGAAATCCTTTCAAATCACTGGAAATTTTTCAAATCTTTTAAAATCCCTTGAATTTCTCTAGTAAAATTGAAAAAAAAATTATTGGAAATAATTACATATTCGTAATTTCAGATTATTATAATTATCAAATGTAACACTTTCAAAATAGGATGACTTCAAATTTGAATTAATTTTCTAAAGAGGCAAAGAAGGACATTAAAAGTTCAGAAGAATTTTCAATTTGGAAGTCCCAAATTTGTATTTTTTATTCATTTGAATAAAAAATATTATTTATTTATTATTTGTTTATTTTTAAGATTTTCCATTTTCGATTTAGATTTATCTGAAATTCACTCTTGAATTTTATTTTATTTTGAATTTGAACGCGTACTCAAATTTAGAAATGTTTCTATGTAAGATTCATTTTGTATTTGAAAACCTCTAAACTAATTTTCTTTTGAATCAAATCTGTATTATTTGTAACCTTTCAAATTTTAATGAATTTTCGTTTGAATTCAAAAAAATTCAAATTCGGATTGTTTCGGAAGCTACTGCAGTCGCTCAGATTTATTTCTTTTCAAATTCGGAAGCTTTTAATTTTCGCTTTCCTTATGTTACAAATTAATCCAATAATAACTTCTCTAAAATTCTGTATTTATAACAATTTTTTTATTTTAAATTCCACAAAAATTCGTCCGACTGGAAAGGATTTTTATTTTAAAAAATTTAAACATTTAGAACAAAGTATGTAAATTCGAATGAATTGTAGCGCTTTCAAATTGGAACACCTTTAAAGAAGGCCTTTGATTTTTGATTCAATGTTGAAATCGAAGGCTTTCAATTTTCGTTTCCTTTTCTATCAAATTCAAGGAATTCAAATTAGAAGAAAGCCAACGTCTATTGAATTTTCAGAATTACTTTAGATTTTAACATTAAATTCTTTTCAAATGCCAAATGTTTCCATTTGAATTTGAAACCTTTCAAATTTGAATTCATAATGGTTTCCAAGATGCTGGTTTGAATATTATCTCGTTCGAACGCTTAGAATATTTAAATAAGAATTCAAATTTAAATATTTACAAATACCTTTCCATTTCAAATCTGATTTTTAGAAATTGAATGCCTTTTATGAATTTGTTTTTCTTCTGGCTCTTTTAAATTTCAATTTCTCATGAATAAAGCTTTCAGTAGTCCTCTCCAAATATAATTTTTTAAATTTGAGATACTTCTTAAATAAAAAACATACATTAAACAGGTTGTCTCTAAAAGTTAAAATATAATTATAGTTTGTCAAAAATTTACTAATTTTCAATGTAAAACGAAACCGATCCCCAATATCTGAAACTTTACCGGCTCAAAAAATAAAATTTTCCGTAAATTCTAAGATAAATTTCCTCTTTTCCTTGGCGTGTAATCGACACGAGAATTTGATTAGAAGAGGCAAAAGAGCACAATTACAAAAATCTCAGATATGTACGTTTTTCAATTTTAAAGTTTAGGATTGATCGATGTTCTAATTTTGTATTTTGTATTGTTTTGAAATTAAATGCTTTCAAATTCGACCTCTTTTATTTTTAAGATTTTAAAATTTTAATTTAATTTTATCTTAAATTCACTCTCGAATTTCATTTAATTTTGGAATTGAATTTATATTCAAATTTAGAAATTTGTCTAAACAAGATTCATTTTGTATTTGAAAACCTCAACATTGATTTCCTTTTGAATTCAAAGACAATTAAAATTTGAATTTTTTCCATGACTGCAGTCGCTCAACTTTGTTTCTTTTAAAATTTGGAAGCCTTTAATTTTCGATTCCTCTCGTGTTACAAATTAATCAAATAACTTCTTTAAAATTTTGGATTTCTAACAATTTTTTTAATTTCCAATTTCACACAAATTCTTTTTATTGGAAAGGGAATAGAAACTTGGGAATAAGTGTTATATTCAGAAAAAGTTTAAATATTTAGAAGAAAAATTCATGAAAATTTGAACGCTTTCAAATTTCTCTCCACCTTTAAAGAAGGGTTTCGATTTTTGTTTTAATTTTGAAGTCGAAGGCTTTCAAATTTGGTGTCCTTTTCTGTCAAATTCAAAGAATACAAATTTTAAGACAGCCATCGTCTATTCAATTTTCAGAATTAAATTTTTTAATTAAATTGTTTTCAACTGCCAAATTTTTCCATTTGAATTTCAAATCTTTTAAATTTGAATTCATAATGATTTTTAAGATGCTGTTTTGAATATTATCTCATTTGAAGCTTAAAATATTTAAATAAGAATTCGAACTTAAATATTTTCAACTCTCTTTTCTTTTAAGATCTAGCTTTTCGAATTGAAATATTCAAAGTCTGGGAAAAGTTAGGGATTTTGAAAAAAAAATTGCAAAAATCAGCAAATTTCTGTAGTCACTTTTTTTCTCAAATCAATTTTTTTTTTGATTAACCACTATTGAATTCTGGATAATACCTATTTAGTATTTCAGAATTTTCGGGAATTCTTTTGAAATCTTTTAGAGTATTTTAAAAGATTCTCATTGAAAGTTGAACTAATTTAGTTTTCTAGTTGAAGATTCTTAAACTGAACTGTTTTGTTGAAAATTAAACTATTTGATTGAAAATGCATGTATTTTGTTGAAAATTCGTATTTTTTGGTACAAAATTAATCTTCTCGATTGAAAATTCAACTATTTGGTGGGAAATTCATATACTTTATTAAAAATTTGTATTTTTGGTAGAAAATGAATCTTAATGCTTGAAAATTCATCTTTTTCGTTGAAAATTGAACTATTTTGTTGACAAATTTTAATATTTGGTTGAATGTTCATTTTGTTTTGGTATAAATTAATTTTTTAAATAAAAAATATAACTTCCATTTTTGGTTAAAACATTTATCTTTTTTACTTAAAAATTTAATTATTTGGTTAAAAATTATCTAATTTTTTAAAAATGAAAGAATATTGTAAAAAATTAAAAAATCTTGTAAATATTAAACCATTTTTTAAAAAAGTATCCGTTTTGGTATAAAAGTCAACTGTTTTGTTGAAAATTTGTTTTTTTTTCTAGGTGAAAATTCAACTATTTTGTTGAAATATCATGCATTTTGTTGAAAATTCGTTTTTTTGGGGTAGAAATTTAGTCTTTTTGGTTGAAAATGCATGTACTTTGTTCAAAATTCGTGTTTTTTGGTAGAAAATTGATATTCTTGCTTGAAAATACATATTTTTGGTTATAAATTGAACTATTTAAGTGAAAAATGGTAATATTTTGTTGAATATTAGTTTTTTTTTGTAAACATTATTTTTTTTAAATCAAACATGTAACTGTTCCATGCTTTGTTAAAAAATTGACCTTTTTTAGTTAAAAATTCAACTATTTTATTAAAAATTAATTTAATTTGTTCAAAATTAAACCATTTTTTTAATCGAACAATCTTGTAAAAAAATAAACAATTTTGTAAAAAATTAAACAGTTTTCTTTGGTTGAAAATTTAACTATTTTATTGAATATTCGTTATTTTTTTTTGCTGAAATTACATTTTTTCACTAAAAATTTAACTATTCCATTTTTGGTGGAAAATTGATATTTTTAGGTGAAAATTCAACTATTTAAAAAGTTCATCTATTCTATTTTATTGAAAATTTAACAATTTTGTTGAAAAGTAATCCTTTTTATATGAAAATTCGCACGAGTCGAGTTTAGGCAGAGTAATCCATCATAATTGTATATAATCCAAAGTAATTCTACGTAATCTGGAGTAATTTTAGGTAGTATAGAGAGGTAATCCAGGGTAATTCCATACAATCCGGAATAATCAACCTTCGCTGGACCGCATTTTTAGGAGTTGTTTCCCCCTCGAATTTATAAATTATACTCAGTGGGGAGATTATATTGACCCTCGATGAAAATAATTGTTTATAATATTGGATGGTAATTTTGGCTTTAGGGTCAGAATAAATAATTTAATTAATTTTTAATTGAACCAAACGTTTCGGGGCACAATGGTAGCCCTCATCAGTGGTTAATTTTGAAGAATAAAAATTAACCACTGATGAGGGCCACCATTGTGCGCCGAAACGTTTGGTTCAATTAAAAATTAATTGAATTATTTATTCTGACCCTAAAGCCAAAATTTCCATCCAATATTATAAACAATTTATAAATTATACCTAGTATTAATTTCCATCCAGTAAAACGGAAGCGATCACCAATATCTGAAACGAGAATTTTCCATCAGTTCTGAGGAGATAAGTCTCCCTTTTTTCTGGGCGTGTAATCGACACGAGAATTTGATTATAGGAGGTAAGGAAAAAGGGCTTGTAAGGGAAAAAGCGATGGTTGATAGGAGAACCGGGAATGACGCTAAATAATACGTGGAAGCTCCCAGCAAAGCGCTGACCCCCGCTGTTATCCACTATACACATCGCCATGGCAGGATCGATATCGCCATACATTATCAATGGGTTCACTGGAAGCGGCATCGAGAATCGGAGAACCCCAGGGGGCGCGACAAGGATAGAAAAAGGGAAAAAGAGAGAGACAGAAAAAACATTTCCCTCTAGTAACTCTAGTTTCTCCTGGAAAATGAGACAGGCACGAAATGTCAAGGGAGAGGAAGCAACACTCCCTCAACTTATCAGTGGCAGTCAGTATAATCGACGTCGACGTTTCCGCCGTTTCCGGGTAGACACTACACAGGAAGGCACTTGAAAATAGTTCACCTTTTGACATTCGACCTTTCCACTCGTCAATATTTCGTGACCCTTCTTTGTTTTCTGCTGATCGAGAATCACGGCTGGATATCATTTTGAATTTGGTCCCCTTTTCTAATCGATAATTGGTTTTGTTTTTAATTTCTCTGGTGGAAATTCTAATCTCCGGGGGTGATGGACTCCCATGGGTCGCATTGTTGGGTTCTAATTCCAGAGGGATCTGAAATTTAATTTTCTTTATTTTCTGGCATCCTTTCAAAACTTTGAATGCTTTAGAACTTGTTAATCTTTTTTTATGTTTATTTTGAAGAGTTTGGATTTTGAACGATTTGAAAATTGAGACTAGTCCCAAATATTAATAAATCGGTAAAATGAAAAGCTTTTTTCACGGTGGCCGTAGGTGTGTAGGTCAGGGAAAACCTGAAAATCAGGGAAAAGTCAGGCATTTTGAAAAAAATCTTGCAAAAATGTTTACGGCCACTCTGATATAATATTCTTGTTAGTAATATTTTTACCTTGTTTTCTATTATTTCTTTTGTATTGATAGTTATATTATATTATTCTTTTTTTGAAAAAAATTAATTAATTATTTAATTTCTTAATTATTTCTATTTTTGCATTTGCTTTCTACTGACGATTGTCTTTTTATAGTTACAAATTTGATTATTTTGTTGAAAATTCAACAATTTTGTTAAAAAGTCATACTTTTTTGTTGAAAATTGAAATGTTTTAGTATAGAATTAACTTTTTATTAAAAATTCATATCTTGGTGTTGAAAATTCAACTGAAATCATTCTTGGTTGAAAATTCAACTATTTTATTGTTGTTGAAAATTCATCTTTCTGGTTTAAAACTTCATCTATTTTAGTAGAAATTTAATCTTTTTTGGATAATAATGCATCTGTTTGTTAAAAAATTAGTTTTGTTTGGTTGAGAATTCAACTATTTTGTTGAAAATTCTTATTACATTCTCATTCATGAGAGTGTAATGTAATTGTCCCAATTTGCGATCTCTAGTTTTTAACGGATCTTTACGTTTCGGCACTGACAGAGGCCGAAAATCATAAAATTTTGTCGGTGTCTGTCTGGCTGTGTGTATGTTTATATGTATGTGTGTATGGTTACCTTCAACAAATTACATACATTTTCCACTAAATAGTTTAATCAATGGATGTGAAGTTAGTCCAAATTTTATTTGATTGTATACCATTAAGCCATTTCCCTTTCGGGGTAGGCGTGACACTACCCGATTCGGGTAGTGTTTCTAGGTTGATAACTTGTAGTAAATAACTACAAGTGTGGGTTCACCACACCCACGATGTGCCAACAGCACTCAGTTTTCTCGAATGGTCACCCATCCAAGTGCTAACCGCGCCCAACGCTGCTTAGCTTCAGTGATCTGACGAGAACTGGTTTTTTCAGCGTGGTATGGCTGTTGGCCATTAATTAATTTTGGCCAATTAATTTTTATTATATATTTTTTTCGTTTCAAAGTTTTTTCAACTAAATAAGGAGTCTAATAAAAAATAAAAAATAGTTGGATTGAACCAATAAAAACGAATTGTCGACAAAATACTTGAATTTTCAACCAAATACCGAAATACCCTCGTATCACAAAAAATTCCGTGCAATACACATGTATTTTGAATAAATTCTGATAATAAAGGATTGAAAATAGTTTTTTTGTAGTCACTTTTCAATAATTAATCAATATCTTATAGTTAATACCAAAGAAATTAGGAATTATATCTAAGAATTTTTAACAATTAGTATACCAAAAATCACGAATCAAAGATATGCTCATAAAAGATAATAGCTGTCATGTTAACCAAATCTGCGGAGATAATAAGAATAAATATAATTAAAACCTTATTCGGGGTGGCCATTGGATCCGGAATCCGGGAAATGACAGTGAATTGATTTTTTGACCGGGAATTTTAACAATTTTTATAAGAAAAATCTGTCCAATCACTTGAAATATCACAAATTTCATAGAAACTATAAATATAAATTAAATAATAATTTTTATTGTGAAACAAATTTAAACTTCCAATTAAAACATAAACTATTTTCAATTTTAAAATAATTTCAAATTAATAGATTCATAATCAAATGCTTTTATTCAATGTCAAATCTTATTCAGATATTGTTCCAGCCTAAAAAATTTAATTTGTTAGTTAAACTATTTTAATTAACTAAAAAGTAAGTAAGTGAAAGTGTTTAACTTTGTTGTATACATAATATTTGAACAATTAATCATTTAAAACAACTTAAAATAAAAATAATTCAACTTAAAATTATTTATGTATAAAAAAAAAGGTTGAATTTCACAATTCTAATTTTAAAAGAAAGAGAAGAAATTTCGGACGGCAAATTTGGTATTTTTAACATTTTTATTGAGTTTGAAATTAGGAATTTTTAGTTTTTGATTTGTGTTGAATTCGCAGAAGGACATTTTGTTTTTTTAATATTTTGGGAATTGGAAGAATTTTTTTATTTTTAACATTTTTATTGAGTTGGAAGGGAGGACATTTTAATTAAATTGTTTTTTTTTTAATCGGAAGAGGTTCTTTTTTGTTTTTATTATTTTTATTGAGTTAGAAGAGATACAATTTTTGTTATTCTGTCGGAATTGGAGGCCATTTTTTTAACATTCTTATTGAGTTTAAGGGAAGAATTTTTTATTTTCAATTTTTTCTGAATTGGAAGAGGGAGATTATGTAATTTTAAAGATTTTTATAGAGTTGGAAAAGACGAAATTTTCATTATGTATTTTTTTCTGAATTGTAAGAGGGCGATTTTTTATTTATTTTTTATTTTTATCCGGTTGGAAAAAAATAAAATGTTAAAAATTTGCATTTTATACGTGTCAATTATTGAGCGTTTAAATAAAAAATTTCTAAATTAAAATTTTTGAAATCTTCAATTGTAAAAGTTTGAAATTTAAAAGAGTTCCACTTTGAGTACTTCAATTCGCAGTTCAGTTTTAAGAGTTCGAATTTTTTAATCTCAATGAAAGAGACAAATTTTTGCGATTTATGAAATAACCGGGAAATGGCCCGGAATTTTTTCCTCGATAAAAACGGCCACCCTACTTATTTTAGATGCGTCTTATTCGGGCTTCTACGAAGAGGAAATTTGATACATCTATTTGTTACCGAGAAAACCCGGGAATTTGGTGGACGAAAATTAGTGGACATCCGGATTAGTTTTAAAAGCCTTTCATTTGAAAATGAAGTGAAATTTAAGAGTTTTTTTTGTTGAACAGAATCGAATACTGAGAAGGATCCAAAGGAATCCTTCTTATAACTGTTTTGGGAAAGCCCTAGGCTTCGTTTCTGAGTTCCGTTCTTATAGCCAACTCTACAACTATTTTGGGAACGATCCTTGAAACCAAAAAAAAAACCCTAGTGTGAAACCCTACTATAATTAAAAGGGAAGTCAATTTCAAAAGATTTTGCTTTAAATTGTTTCAACTATTCTTTTGAAAGCTGGCTACCGTATCAAAATTCAAAAAAGCTCTAATTTTGCGAGCTGCAGGCCAAATTAGAACGGTTCTATCTAATCTCAAACTATTGAGTCTTTTCAACAATAAATGGAATAAAAAAATTAATTAACAATTAGCTTCATCTAAATTCTTGCAGCGAAATTGAAATTTGCTTATATTGTCAAATTATTGATTTCAGTTTAAGATACTAGGGCGGTTCAACTCCTACCCGAAATTTTGTATTCTCGCTATTCAACAATTCCGTGTAGGAGTTGAACCACCTATCTATTCATAAAAGTTTATTTCAAGGAAAATAAATTATAAACTATAAATAATGATGAAGGATGTTCCAGGATTCCATAAGCAAGGGATCTTCTCGTATTCGAGGAATGTCGGAAAGCAAAGGCCGCGGTTAAAACCGTGAAGCGCGATACCTGGGTAAAGGAAAATATAATCTTTTCCAGTGCCCTTTGGGATTTTCGACCCTCGTCTACTCTAGTAGTGGTACTTCCGCGGCCTACAGTCCTACACCAGCAACGAGGAGCGAGGATGAACCGCAGGCCGGGTTGGATCGTTAGGGGAACTTGAGCCAGCTGCCTGGCTGATGGCAAGAGCAGAATTTATATATATAGTTATATACCTACCAGGGTAGGGTATTCAAAGAGCGACAAAGGGAGCCCTGACCCTCGAGAGGGACCCCGACTCTACCCAGGCTACCCAGAAACGAGCCCTTCAGGCCCTTCCTCCTCTTCAATGGAATATATTAGGTATTAGGTATCTGGTATACTACTATCAGAATACTGCTACGGCTACACGAGGAAAAAGCCAGAAACCCCATGACGAAGACCTTCCACAGGGAGAATTTCGACCCCCCAGACGATTAATGATCGTTCTTAGCCTTTTTCGATTCGATAAAGACCCATGCAATTTATTCTATACGGTCGGATAGATGCGGGTAGAGAATACAATCGATGATATATATCCACGTTGATATTATACCTATCATTTTTGCGCTAGGTGTACTGATTATGATTTTTAAGCAGAATTTTGAGCAATAATTAGTTTCTTTTTTTTTAATTTTATGTTTTTAATATAATGTGAAAACCTTCTGTCGAATGGATTCTATATTTAAAATGAATTAGGAAATCTTTTGAAAAATCATTTTGAAATCTTCAAATTAAGAAGGAATTAACGTATGAGAGAAAATTTTTTAAATGGTTTATAATTTGATTTTAATCTCAGAGTGCTTAGCGACCCTGGAAGTCCGAGAATTTTGTGCATCTTGAAAAATACGGGAAAATGCCGGAAATTCGTGAGCAGATCCGGGAAATTTGCGATCATAAATTTAAATAGAAATTTTAATTTTCTGCGTAAAATTAATAATGCTGGTCTAAAAGTCAAACTCAGAGAAATTTCATGTGCTGGTTTTTTCTGCCTTATTTCTGCTATTTTCTTTGTCGATAAGTTTATTATTTCTAAACATGGCATTTGGGGAAAACAATTTTTTTTCTAGTAAAGTTCCGCTTAAAATTGTTTTAATTCAAGCGTTCAATAATTTACACGTATAAAATAGAAGCTCTCAAAATTATGAACAATTTTAAATTGAATGCCGTAAAACTACAAAATTAAATTATTTTTTTTTTTTTTTTTTTTTTTTTTTATGTGAGAAGTTGTAGGCTCCGGAAGCTACGATCATGGTTCTTTAAAAGCAACCAATCCCGACGCAACTGGAAATTAAATTATTATTATTATTATTATTATTATTATTATTATTATACCATTAAGCCATTTCCCTTTCGGGGTAGGCG
>CAKNYM010049383.1:0-35528 GCA_932195095.1 Andricus curvator
CGATTGAAACCCGAAAAATCTTTGAATTTTTAATTTAAATTTATTATTCATAATAAGTTGATGAATTTTATGACTTTTTTAAACAAATTTAATAAACTAATGCAATAATCAGACATTTGTCGACAGACAAATTAGTTTTTTTCTATGTCAACTTTTTTAATTAGGAACTTCATGATAACTGCAGCAAAGTTCATAATTTTTCGATCAATTTTATATCTTTTTGAAAACAAATTGAATAAACGAATGCATTATTCGGGCATCTGCCGATGGAAAAATTATTTTTTTTCGATGACAGTATTTTTAATTGGCAACTTATTGATAATTGCAGCCACATTCATAATTAGTTGATAAATTTGATGATTTCTTCGAAAAAATTGAATAAACAATGCATTATTTGGTCATTTCTCTATGGAAATACTCGTATTTTTCATTTTTTTTTTTAATATATAAAATTTATCAACCAATTATGAATTTCGCTGAAATCATCATGAAGCTTCCAATTAAAAAGACTGACATCGAAAAAAAAACGAATTTTTGCGTCCACAGATGCCCGAATAATGCATTTGTTTGTTAAATTTCTTCAAAAAAAATATAGAATTTATCATCTCATCATGAATGTTGCTGAATTTATTATAAAGATTCCAATTAAAAAGTCTGACATCGAAAAAAAAAAGAATTTTTCCCTCGACAGATGCCCCAAATAATGCATTTGTTTATTAAATTTGTTTGAAAAAATCATAAAATTGATACAAAAATTATTAATTTTGCTGAAGTTCTCATGAAGTTCCTAACTAAAAAAGTTGACATAGAAAAAAAACGAATTTTTCTGTCGACAAATGCCTGATTAATGCATTTGTTTGAAAAATCAAAAAATTTATCAACTTATCATGAATTTTTGCTGAAATCGTCATGAAGTTTCCAACTGAAAAGACTGGCATTGAAAAAACCGAATTTTTCTGCCGACAAATGCCCGAATAATGCATTTGTTTATTAAATTTATTTTAAAAAATCATATGATTAATTAACAAATTATGAATTTTGCTAAAATTATCAAAAAAGTTTCTAATTAAAACAAATTGACAACGAAAAAAACTAATTTTTGTATCGAAAAATGCCTGATTACTGCATTTGTTCATTAAATTTGTTTATAATATAAACAATTATAATCTTAAGGGAAAATTTTTTTAATATCATATTGTTTCCATCCAAATTTCTTGCAATATAACTCAAAAAAACGTATAAATTTGTAAAATCGTACAAAACATGTTTTCAACAAATAATTTGTTTATAAACTTTTTTTTTTATAATATTGGAACACCTTTAACTAATGTTTCTCTATGAAACTTAGGCGATTTCAACAATTTGCCTATTATTGAGGAGCACCGGGAACGTCGAATAGAAAAAATGACAATTTTTTCGTCATATTTGTTTATTTATAAAAAAAAACTGAAAACCTAATTCAAAAATCAGGCTCAGTAGCTGTTCCAGAAATCTTATCAGCTTTTTTTCAAATTTTTTTTGTCAAAATCAGTCAATATTTGTGGGTTGCACGTTATTTTGAAACAAAAAAGTCATGTCTTTCCCCACTGTGTGCCGTGGCCAGGGTGGCATCCCGCTGCCGCGACAGGCGACCCTGCCGCACAGTGGTCCGGATGGTCAAAAAGTTGAGCAAAAGTTGAAATATTATCCGATTTACATGAAATTTATTTTGTGAATACTTTTTGGGCCCCTGATTCCAAATCTGTTCTGAAAATTTCAAAATTAAAAATAGCGGACCCAATATGGCAGCTGACACATTCTAAATATGACTACAATTTTATAAAATCCATTCAGGAAACATTGCGTAGGTTGCTGATTTCAAATATGTCATAAAAAGAGAAAAAATCAAAATAGCAAATCTAATACGTTGGCAAAATTGAAAAAAACCCATACGAGCATGAAATTTATTTTATAATTGTTTTTCGAATTTCTGATTTCGAACCTTTTATTTAGTTGTATCGAGTGAACATGAGTAAGTACTGACGAAATAATAATTAGGTAAGCAAATAAACAATACACAAAAATTTATTTAAATTCACTTTTTGAACATTGCATAGATATTTAAATTTAAAATTTTCAAATTGTACGTATTTTTGTAGGTTAAACATATATACAAATAATTTACACTATGTTACAAAATTTTACGAAATTCGTGTTTATTTGATTTTTATGGTATTTATTTCTGTATTTTGAAGCGCAGATTTTGAAACTAATCTTTCCTTTTCAGTTGGATCAATATTTTTGGAGATATTAAAGATTGAATATGCAATATCACATAAAAAAATGTAAAAATCATATTGCGCAGGTGCAAAAACGTAAGAAAATAGATATGGCTATTTTGAATTAGAAACTTGTAAAATTTCCGAATTGCTTGAAGCAAGTTATAACAAACAGACGAAAAATGTCGTTTTTCTTTACTTTTTAAACCGGTTTTCCTGAAACCCGCGAAAAAAGAACATTTTTGCCCTCAAGTTTGTATTATATGGAAAAAACATACGGAAATGTTCCACCAATTGATGATAAACAAAATTTTGTTACCTCGTGTTATTTTCAATTTTTTTTTGAAAATAATTAATTTAAATTAAAGTACAGAATCCTCAAATTCTTCACTCGGGCCTCACTGGAACTAGCACTATCCGGTTAAAATCTCTTAGACACCTGCCACAATGACCAAGTAACAGGTCCATTATAGGAATCACCTCCAACACCTTTATTTTTCACTTTTATTAAGAAAACCTAGCCGTGGTTGTAGTACCATTACTAAATGATCTTAAAGTTACCATGTGAGAAAATTTTGCTTTATATTTTTTTAAATCACATTTAATCATTGTTCAAAATAAATTAATTTACAAAAAGAAACATTACCTAAATAGCCTGTGTGGCTTTCGTAATGAGCGTCTCATTTGAAAAGTCGCAAATTGACTTAATGTTTTTTCAATCGAAAGCTGATTAAATGAGAAATATTTTTACCCATAACACATTAATGAAAATAATTAATAATATTGATAAATATGAAATTTTCAACACGTGAATCACTTGAAGGAGATAATACACTACAATTATATATAACCTTTTTTTTAATATTTTTCACTGGTGTTAATACAGCAGCTCCTAATATAGAGATATATATTATGGGTATACATGAGGCGTTGAGAGCGATTTCTCCAATTTGTTGAACTTAGAAACCTGAAAAATTACTTAAAATAATAATATTTTTCTATTATTTTCGTAGTGTCATCTATTTTAGATACTTGTTAATAAAGTGAAATCAATATTTCATTTTAAAAAACTCATTTTTTGACTTTTGATCACCTTTTCGACCATCCGGACCACTGTGTGCAGTGGACAATACTGCCGTCCTGATTAAGAAACTGTACAACTGCATTTTTATCAAAAATGAGTTTTTTATATGGTTGTATTCGTCATGAAAAGACGAATTTAATTCTGCTAATCATTATTGAAAATTGTAATTAAATCGCGAGATTATTAGGTCTCAATTAGCATATATCTACATCGATTTTTGAGAATTCCTGATGAAGAAACAATACATCTGCAGAAATTCTAGCATATCTACACGAATTCCAGGATTTGGGATAGTGCTGAGTGGTGCTGACTTCTCAGATCCTGATAAAAGAAACACATCTGCGCAGATGTGTTTTTGCTCATAAGGATCCTTGGTCTTTCTGCAGTCCGATTTCCTGAAATCGAATAGCACAAGTACATGTTAAGTTTCTTTACCCGGATTCGAGGGTAACTTTAAACCACCGATCCTTCTTTTCAATAGCACATCTGCATTTTTTATCTGTCAAGCAAAAATAATTCTAGTTGATTATTAATATAATTATTATTAATTATCTGAAATCATTAGAGGAATGCAATTAACACATTATTATCCTTTTAGAGACTATCGTAACCATTTGGTGATATTAGAAAAATTGTTATTTTTTAAAATAATTCCGAAGCTTTTAATTTTAAAATTGTGAGATAATTGGACAATGTTTTGAAAAAAATCACTCGCATGATTTTGTTGTAAAAAAGCATCTAAAAATTTATGAATATTGTTGTGAAAATACATTTAATTCTCTGATTTTGCCATAATAATTTAAGTAAGAGATGGAAAAATTGATCGAGTCCTTTTTTTGACAGTTCAAATTTTGATTTTCCGATATTCCTTTTTCTAATTTTCAATCATATGTACGCTGATATACATAACATATGTAGTAAAAAAGTTTCAATAAAATTTTATCTCAAAAAAAACTGGGTCCTCTATAAAAGGTGTTTGTGGCACTATTTGGATTACAAAAACCTCTATAAAAGAGCCAGTTTTTGTTTGACAGAAATGTTTGTCAAAACTTTTTTACTACATATTTTATGTATAATAGTGTGCACATAATTAAAAATTTCAAATAAAATAATAAACTCACAAAATAAAAATATGAATTTTCAAAAAAGGGCTTGATCGCTTTTTTCATTTCTCACTTGTTCTAATACAAATATTTTTCATTTGTACTGATTATATACATTCAAAAATAAATATCAGTTGTGTTCTATGATATATTATTGTGAATAATTCATTTTTATCTAGTCTTTGCTGTAATATAGTTTCTTAAATTCTTTCATATAAAGAAAAAATCTATAATTTTACCTAAAAAATTGAGAAAATTATCATATAAAGTACATTTTTCAGTATGTTTGGAAAAAATGGGATGATTCAATTCAAAATCGAGTTGGGGAATAATTTTTTGGATATTAGTATTAATATAAAAAATATATAAATAAATATATAAAAAATATACATAAAATATAAATATAAATAATATATTTATATAAAAATATTTTAAAAAATGTCGAGTTAAATTTAGTAGAATCTGTAAAATTCACATACATATTAAAAATCTTTTCCTTTAATGGATATTATTTGTTGTTAGAATTTTTTGTTATGCTTGTCAGTCATAAGGCGTGTTAATGACACTGTTAAGCGAAATTAAATGGTTTTAATAAACAATTAATAATTTAACCAAAGTCTGTACACTCTTTTATTTTGTGCTCACACAATGATTTTAATTATCGAAATATCAAATTAATTACTTTTGTATTATTGATACATTTTGTATTACAAAACTTAACAATTAATTGTAATTCAATAATTGATCAATAATTACATCATAATTTTACTCCTTTATCAATTTTTGAAAAAATGTGTCCAGCAGGAAACTCGGGGGTTCTTGAAGCCATTAGTCATTAGTTTCCTGTATTCGGCAGCACAACTGCGCAGATGTGTTTATTAGTAAGGATTCTCGGCGACTTTGTGCATTAATATCTAGCATATCTAAAGTTTTGCATATAAATAATTGGAATTTGCCATTTTGTTTTAATGAATAGACCATGCCCGATTTACCCAAGAACAGAATTTTTTTTTCAAAAAGTCTCATACGTTAAAAGGTACAGATGCAAACGAGTTTTATTGAATATGTCGGTTCTTCTCAAATGCAGTTGTATAGTTTCTTCATCAGGACGGCAGAATAGTTTGGTTCTGGTAATTCGTGCTTTTTCTTTGTATGGTAAATTCTCATCTGGAAGCAAGCAGACAATAAATTTAACGTTGAAAATTAATTAAAGAAGGCGAATTCTCGGAAATTAGTAGAGGTAGATTTTAGAACCCTTGTCTTTGGTGCATCTAAAGCAAATATCAGTACGTAAACATTGTACGTGCAACAAGCGAGGGTGACGGTTTACGAGAATTTCATCTCTTCCTGAAATCACGTACCTCAGCATGAAGTACACGTGCTTCAAATGTTTGCGTAGCGATACTTCTCGCCGCCCAAGAACTCCCGTCAGACACTATTGATCCCAAAGTCATAAATCTTAGAAACGTTTCTCCCCGGGAATTGAAATGAGCTAAGTTTCTAGGCAAGATAGTCAAGACTCCGAGACCCAAATTTGCGGAGACAAAGCCGATTTGGGAATAAAGAAGTTAAAGACTGTCTCTCGAGTGGATTTAAATTTGCCGAAACTAAAATAGGTAACCTCATTTGCATTGTGATCTTTTTCCCATTGGAAATTAAATTATAGCCAGAAAATTCCGTTAATTATTCTATATAAAACTGAAATTTAATTATTGTATCTACATTTGTGACTCAGACCTGTTTCGGTCAATAGGAAGAATAATCAGAGTTGCTGCAAAATCCCAATTTCGAAATTCCCTGACTTTTCCATGACCAATTTCTTCATTTTCCCTGAATAATGTGAATTTTTCTGTTGGGTATGAAAAAAAATCTCACACCTAGGAGATCAATAATTTGAATACAAAAAAAAATTCATTTCTGGACTTATTTTGAGGACTTTTAGTGACAACAGACAGACAGAACTTTATAAGTGACTTTTTAAACAAGAAGATTAATTTTCTACCGAGAAAGACGAATTTCTAAGAATGTACTTTAAATTTCAACTGAAAAAGATCAATTTTAAGTTGAAAAAATTATTTCGAACCAAGAAAGCGAATTTACCGCCAAATACATGAAATTTCAACCGAATAGTTGAATTTTCTACCTAAAAAGATAAATTGTGAATCAAAAAGGAAATAATTGAATTTTCGGTTAATACAAATAATTTTTAACATAAAAAAATAAATTTTTAGCAAAATACATTAATTTTCATCAACAAAGATTTTTTCAGACACAGGAGAAAACAAATGTCATCCAAAATGTTGAATTTTCAAGCTAAAAACACGAATTTTCTACAAAACAGTGGAAAAAATCAATCTTACATCAATGAAATGAAATTAATTTTTACCCAAAAAGATGAATTTCTATTAAAAATACGAATTTCCAGCAAAATACATAAAATTGTAATCCAATAAATGAATTTTCAACTAAAAGAGATAAATTTCTAACGTGTAATAAGCTAGCAAAATTTGGAGTAACAAAAATGAATTTTGAATTAGATAAAATGAATTTTTAACAAAATAGTTACATTGTCAACTAAACAAATGGATTTTCTACCTAAAAAATTAAATTTCTACCAAAAAAGGCGAATTTTTGAACCAGATAGTGGAATTTTCAACTAAAAAGATAAATTTTCAACTAAGCAGATGCACAAAAGGTAAATTTTTAATAAAGAAGGTGTATTCTTAACAAGTAATTGAATAAATAAATTTTCAATTAAAAAAAAATTAATTTTCATCCAAAGAGATAAATTTTCAACCATAAAGATTTATTTTCTACCAAAAAGATGAATTTTCAACTCAACAGATGGATTTTCTACCAAGAAGATTAAATTTCTACAAAAAAAGGCGAATTTTTGAACCAGATAGTGGAATTTTCAACTAAACAGATAAATTTTCACTAAGCAGATGCGTAAAAGGTGAATTTTTAATAAAAAAGGTGTATTTTTAACGAGTAATTGAATAAATAAATTTTCAATAAAAAAAAAAATTAATTTTCATCCAAAGAGATGAATTTTCAACCGTAAAGATTTATTTTCTACCAAAAAGATGAATTTTCAAAAAATAGTTAAATTTTTAACCCAATAAATAAATTTTCATCTAAGATGATGAATCTTCAAGCAAAAGACATAAATCACTAACCAAATACAGTTGAATTTTCGACCAAAAAGTTGAATTTCCAACTAAGAAGATTAATTTTCTTCTAAAAGAGACGAATTTCCAACGAGATATATGAATTTTTAAAAATTGACTTTTTATATAACAAAGATCAATTTTCAACTTAAAATAAAAAATAAATTTAAATGAAATTTAACTAAAATAAACAAAAAAAAATAAAACGAAAAATTAAAAAAATTAGAAATAAAATTAAAATTAAATAATTAAATTTGTAGTAACAGAAATGAATTTGTAACGTGAGAGGGTAAATTTATTTTTATCATATAATGGAATAGATCAATTTTCAGTTTCAGGAATCGTTAAATTTTTAACTAAAGAAGTGAATTTCCAACTAAAATAATAATAAATCTTGAACCAAAAGAAATATATATATACAACCAAAACACAGTTGAATTTTCGACCACACGGTCAATTTTCAACCAAATAGTCTTATACTTATCCAAAGAAGATTAACTTTAAATCAAACAGTTGACTTTTTAACAAACAAAAAGATAAATTTTCTACCAAAAATGATGAATTTCCAACCCAAAAAGACGAATTTTCTACAAAAAAGTTGAATTTTCAACAACAAAAGTTAATTTTCTACCTAAATGTCAAAATTTCAGGCCCAAAAGACGAATTTCAACAAAATAGTTTAACTTTTAACCAAGAAAGATTTTTTACTCAATGAAGAAAAAAATTTCATCCAAAATGTTGAATTTCCATGCCTAATATGTGTGGCTTTAGCCATCAATTACTGCTTATACTGAAATTAAAAAAATGGAAAATATGATAATAAATATAAAAATAATAATAATAAAGACTAAAATTTGTACATTATTTTGCAAAATCTGAATAAGTAGTCCCGGGCAAAAAATCATCACACAAAAAAAATTGTGGGTACAACACGTTGCAGGTAATCGTTCAAGCAAGATAACAGACAGCTGATTACTCAAAGCTGAGGTAAACTTTCCGTGCTTACAGGCCTCTAACATGCTGCCTCTACAAGAGTCCTCCGGAGATATCTGCGATTCGCCGCGGAAAGTTTACCTCAGTTTAGAGAACCTACTTCGCCTTTACCCTGCTTGACCAATGACCTGCAACATTTCGTACCCTCAGTTTTTTCTGTGATTACCAAATGACGTACGAAACATTGCAGGTAATTCTTCAAGCAGGGTAATAATCAGCTGATTAATCCCAATTGAGGTAAACTTTCCGTGGTTACAGGGCTGTAATGTGCTACCTATAGCGGCTTCCATCTGAGATAACCGCGATTCACCGCGGAAAGTCTACCTCAGTTTGGTGTGCCCACCACGTGTTTACCCTGTTTGACTGATTACCTGCAACGTTTCGTACCCTCAGTGTTTCCTGTGAACAAAGCGTGCAATGAGAATGTGCCTTCGTAGCGGGCAGATTTTTTGGTACAATTTTCCGAGTAATGTTAGCGTTCAAAAAATGTAAACATGTCAGATTTTATAGAGGAAAAAAAAGTGGAGTCTTTTTTGAAAGGATGCGGTAATCTATCATGAAGTTATCTCTGATTTGGTTTCGCAAACGATTACCGGAGGCCAGCTGAAAATAGGAAAGCTGAAAAAGCCGATCGGTGCGCCGAGTGAATAACTTAGAACGCTTAACATAATATCTGATCCGTCGTAAGCCCGAGGGCACCTTTTGCCTCAGAACCGTATCTTATTCAAGCCCCAAAGGCTGCCGGCGACAAATGCAATTTTTCCAGCGGTAGAAGAATCAAATGAGAGATCTGACAGTCATTCCTACCTAACTCCATTCTATTTTCCTTTTTACTTCTTTTTCTTTGATTTTTCTCACGATAGGAGCTTAATCGTCTTGGGCTCGCTCTGTTACTGAATTCGCAAAGACCATCTGTGGAACTACGCAACAGCAGGAGAAACGGACGCTTGGTTTTCTCGAGCGAGATAAGGCGAATGCTCTCAAGTAAATCGAAAAAGAAATTCTCCCTCCAAGGGTATTCACGCTTTCCAAACTCACCTGGACTCGAAAGGAATAGCTTTTCAAGACAGGTCTCTACTCAAATCCTGCAGAAAAATTCCCTGACAATTCCAGGGTTTTTCCAGGTATCTCAAGAAATGAAGGGTGGGAAAATAGGGGAAGTGAGGGTAAGGGAAGTGGTGAAAATAAGGGAAAATGGGGAAGCGATATAGCCGAACTTATAGTAAATAGCGGGGGAGTGGGCGAAGTGAGGGGTAGTAGGAGAGGAGAAGTGAGGGCTGAGTAACGAAATTAGTGGAAGGGAAGTGTTAGCTGTGAAAGCATGAAGAGGGAGAAGAAGAGGAGGAAGAAGTTGGGAAAGGGCTAGAGGGAACGGTTTGTGGGAAACGGGGGAGCGGGATAAGAGGAAATTATGGTAAATAGGGGGGAGTAGAGAAAGTGAGTGGAAGAGAGGAGTTGTAGGGGAGGGAAAGTGAGGGCTGAGTAAGGGAAGTAGGGGAAAGGAAGCGATAGCTGTGGTAGCAAGAAGAGGAGGAAGAAGTTGTGAAAGGGCTAGAGCGAACTATTTTTGGGAAACGGGCGAGCGAGATTAGGGGAAACTATAATGAATGAGGAGGGGGTAGGGAAAGTGAGTGGAAGTGAGGGTCGTAGTGAAGGAGAAGTGAGGGCTGAGTAACGGAAGTAGGGGAAAGGAAGCGATAGCTGTGGAAGCAAGAAGAGGGTGAAGAAGAGGAGGAGGAAGTTTGGAAAGGGCTAGAGCGAACGATTTGTGGGAAACGGGTGAGCGAGATTAAGAGAAATTATAGTAAATGATGAGGGAGTAGGGAAAGTGAGTGGAAGTAAGGGTAGTAGTGGAGGGGAAGTGAGGGCTGAGTAAGGAAAGTAGGGGAACAGAAGTGTTAGCTGGAGAAGCAAAAAGAGGGGGAAGAAGAGGAAGAAGAGGAAGAAGAAGTTGGAAAAGGGCTAGATTGAACGGCAAAGTGAGGGGTGGGAAAGTATGAGAGGGGGAGGTATGAACGACTTTATTAACGTCTTAGGCTATGGGCTAGAAAAACCCTTTTTTGTAGGAGCGTGCCCCCTTCTTTGACCAATTTCTCATAGAATAGAGCCATTCACGTATTTAAAATTTTTTTAATAATCGACTCCGAATACGTATACAATTTTGCCAGTTTATTATAGATAATGGTTTTTTTTCAGTTCTTGTAATTATCTAACTGTGCAAAGATAGTACTGTTCGTATGTAAATTTAAATGAATTTTGGTTCATTTGTGATAGTAACTTCATCAGATGATAAGTAATTTCCTAATGGGACATGTTCACACGGATTTAATCAAAATGTTTCATTTAGACAGCTTCCACAAATTATATTAAAAGATATTCTCAAATACATTATCACCATCAAATGATTGAATAAATAAATAATACTGAAAACATAATCAATAATTTCTTGAATTTGTTCCCAAAGTCCATGAATTTAATTATTAATTTAAAAATATATATTTTATCTTTATAGACTTAGCATTTAGTGATTATTTCCATATTAATATTTTTAATATAAGAAATTTTTGAGGTGAGTAGAAAGCCTTTAAAAACAAGAAATATGGAGAATTTCCATTCAGATAAATATATTCTTTTAAGTAAAATTAATGTAAATACTGTATTAAATATAATTTAAAACGCTTCAAATTCATGATATTTCAAGTAAAGATATTGCACTTTAATGAGGTTAATGAATTTTCAACCAAATATTTGAATACTATAGAAAGAAACAAAAATAATTTTTGACCAGATTGTTGAAATTTCAACTAAAAAATATAATTTTTCAACCAGAAATAAAACATTTAAAACAATGACTTTCAACTAAAAAAATTAATTTCCCTCAAAATAGTTAGATTTTTAACCAAAGTGATGAGTTTTTTACTTGAATGCTGAATCTCGAACTGAAACCGTTAAATTTTAAGCCAAAGAGATTCATTTTTTACCGAAATGATGAATCTTCAACTGAAATACTTGAACTTTCGACCAAAAATATGAATTTTTAACCATGAAGATTAATTTTCTACCAAAAAAGATGAATTTTTAACAAAGAAAGATCAATTCTCAACCAAATAGTTGAATATCCAACTAAAAAAACAAAGTTTCAACCAAATCGGGAATATAGTTGAATTTTAAACCAAAAAGATTTATTTTCAACCAAAGAAATGAATTTGCGACTAAACTGATGAAATGTTCAACTGGATTAGTAAAATTTTCAGTTAAAGAAATTAATTTTCAATAACAACGAAAATTCAACAAAATATATAAATTTTCAACCAAATAGTTTAACTTTTAACAAAAAGGATCAATTTTCAACGAAAGATAGGAATTTTCAACTAAAATGATGGAATATTCAAGTGGATTAGTTAAATTTTCAGATCAAATTATTAATTTCAAACGACAAAAAAAACAATTTTCAATTAAAGAATTGAGTTTTGAATTAATGTAATGAATCTAACCAAAAAATTAATTTGTAAAAAAAAGAGTTTAACTCTTCACCTAGTAGTTGAATTTTCATTAAACAAAGACGAATTCTCAACAAAAAAGGTAATAGTTAATTAATTAATTATTAATGAATTATTAATTAATTAATTAATTAATTAAATAAAACATTTCAACCGAAAAATGTTTTACTTTTAACTTAACAACAACTGAATTGAACTAACAAATACGAATTTCTAACAAAATAAATTAGGCCAGTAATATTGAGAAACTTTTGCAAATGTAAAAAATAGTTCTTTAATATTATAATGAAATTTGAAAAAGAACTTAAGCACGTTTTTCCAGGTCTTCCAGGAAAGTTTTCCTTTCGGCCGTGCTAGACTTTTTTGTTCGGAAACGAAGCAGAAGTAATAAAGTTATACGTTTGCGGATTTGGTGTATTCTCTTATCTTTGAAAAATGGATTTTGACCTTATTCTTGAAAATTATAGGAACCTTAGTATTTCCACCCGGAGTGGAGGGGGGGGGGGTGATCTGATCGTCGCTATAATCGGTTCTTTGATTCGGGCCCTCAATTGCAGGGAAGTGTGCTTTCTAAAAGAAGCGCTTTTTCCTTAGCATGTTTTCGAAGAGATAAAAAATTTAATCTACTGTATTCTTTTTGGTGAAGAACACTGCTAAAAAAGATTATAGTATGAAATGAAATAAATTTAAAAAATTATTATTTACGAAAATAATAAAATCATGAGGGTAACAATTTAGTTGAATATGCAGTATGCTAACATGTAAAACACAGCCATAATGACAATGGACTGCAAATGAATTATACATTGTTAGAAGGTCCTGCTAATTTACACTACTTTTTACCATATTATTTTCGATTTTCAAAATTTGGTGTCTTTTCAAGTTTCAACTCTTTTCGCAGAAATTTCATCTTTTTTGGTTGAAATTATTGGAATCCTTAGTAGAAAAATACAAATATTTATCATACTATGCTCACCAATTTAAACAGACCAAGTCAAATATCTTACCCGAAGTCCTATAAAATAGTGTTCAAGGTGACCTTTTCATTTTAAAAAGTGACTATAGTGACTTCATCTTTAAAACGTGCTTGAAAATTGATTTTAAAAAAGTGACAAAAAGTGACTGTGTGATTAGAGCTATTAGAGCTACTAACCAACAGCCATACCACGCTGAAAAAACCAGTTCTCGTCAGATCACTGAAGTTAAGCAGCGTTGGGCGCGGTTAGCACTTGGATGGGTGACCATTCGAGAAAACTGAGTGCTGTTGGCACATCGTGGGTGTGGTGAACCCACACTTGTAGTTATTTACTACAAGTTATCAACCTAGAAACACTACCCGAATCGGGTAGTGTCACGCCTACCCCGAAAGGGAAATGGCTTAATGGTATACATACATACATTTGCTGATGCGTAGGAGATAATTCACGGATCGAAAACCGACCAAAACTACGTACACTCGTACAGTTTAAAAAAATTTAACTTCGAAGCATAGAAAACTCAAATTCCTTTCTTTTTAAATGTTCCCAGTACTAAAAATTGAATAATTTTGAATTTCAAGTCTTCAAAATTTTACAATATCAAATCCGAAGCCAGCTTCACATTGTGAGTACTTCAAATTAAACCGTTAAAAATTAGGAGACCTCCAAAATTTTGAATTAGAATCCTAGAGAAAACATAAAAATTATGATAATGTCCAGCGATTCTTAGGAACGAAATTCAAGGCCTTTTCCAGGTTTTCCAGGTCAAGAAGTCAAGTTTTTCCCGATCTCCTTTCTTAATATCAAATAATGAAATAGCCGTTTGTTACAGATGTAAAAAATGAGCCGTTTCATTTTTTATTGGCGAAGAATTTTGAAAGAAAGCAGAACCATAAACAAATTCTTAATTTTTTGCGAAGATAAGTCGTCTTTGAAATCCCTGAAATCTTTGAAATCTCTGTGAAATCTTTGTGAAACTTTTGTTCAATCTGTGTGAAATCTTTGTGAATTTGTTGAAATCTCTTGAAGTACTTGAAATCTTTGTGAAATCTCTAAATTTCTGTGAAATCTTTTTAAATTTGTGTAAGATATTTGAAATACTTGTGGCATTTTTTTAAGTCATTTAAAATTTTTATGAAATCTGTGACACATTTGTGAAAGCTTTCTTTAATCTTTGTTTATGAAATCTTTTGTTTTCGTTTGGAATGTTCGAAATATTTGTGAAACCTTTCGTATTCGTTCAAAATCATTGAAATATTTGCAATCATTTAAAATCTTTGAAATATTTTGAAATCTTTCAAATCTGGTATACTGTACCCTTATTAAAAAGTTTGGATTTCTTGTATTCTTTAAAATCTTTATGAAATTTGTATGAAATCTTTGGAATATTAGTGAAATCTTTCTGAAATCTTTTGTATTTATTTGAAATCATTCAAATATTTGTAATCTGTCTAAAATCTTTTGAAATCTTTGAAAGTTTCAAAATCTTTGGAAATGATCGAAATCTTTGAAATCTGGTGTACATGCCTTTTCCAAATCGTTGAAATCCTTACAATCTTTATGAAGTGTTCGACATCTTTGTGAAATTTTCGTGAAATCTTTTAAATCTTTATCAAATCTTTTGAAATATTTGTGAAATTTTTCTTAAATCTTTGTCTTTGAAATCTTTTTTCAAATCTTTTTTCAAATCTTTGAAATTTAGTGTACTGTACCCTTTTTCAAATCTTTGAAATCCTTTAAATATTTTTAAAGTTTTGAAAGCTTAGTGAAATTGTTGTAAAATATTTAAAATCTGGCCGTGTCTCATTCTAATTCTGAAACTGAATTAAAATCCAAATTTCCAACTAATAATTTTTATAATTTGCAAGTTAAATATCACAACAAAATGTATACATTAACATTCTATATTACTGGAGACGATATTAAAAACTTATAGAATTATTCATAATATTAAAGTCTGTTCATTGCAATCTATAAAATAATTGGTAAGGTTTACAAAAATTCCTAGAAATGTCTTTATTTATTATGTAATGAGTGAAAGATAAATTATATCTTGATAAATGAAAAACATTCCAGTAGCAAGATTTCTTCTAAACGAGATGCTTCTTTCATAATAGACAAAAACATTTTGATTCCTTTTTCCATTTCAATAAAATAACTGTTTTAAAAGAAAAAAAAATTTAATTTAATGTTCTCGTGAAAAATTCAAGGAGAGTTCCAGATTGTTAACGTTAGAAAAAATCAAGGCGAATTCCAGGTTTTGAAGGTTTTCAAGGTCGCTAAACACCCTGATTATGAGCAGATAAATTAAAGTGGCTCGGAAAAACACATTATTTGAGCTTCTTATTTGCTGATGCGTAGGAGACAATTCATGTCAAACAGACCCATGTTTTCAACAAACAATTTTTTTCAAACCTACAGCATAAAAATAGAATCATTCTTTTAGGAAGTCTTCCATAGTCAATTATCATCTAATAATTGCTTCTTATTAAAAAGCCTTACAATTTGTATTCGTTTCTTCCGGGCACATTCAGTTATAAAGATGCTAAAAACTGGGGCAAAAAATATGATGATTTATTAATTATAATATATATAATCAGTATGGAAATATGTATAAATTTGTGAAAATTCTCCACCTATTACGGAAATACTGGAATTCACAGACTTTGATAAATTACCAACAAAAATGACCATACAGAGCACTGGTCACACTGGTATTCAACATTGATTATTTTAATTTATGAATTTGATTCTGCTTCATTTTATTCCATACATTCTTTTACTTTTCCAAAAATACAGTGGAAATAAAAGCTGATTGGATAAATTTTCCAAAATTTGTTTAAACTCTCTAAATTTAAATTAATGCAATTTCTCTGATTATATCAGTGACATTTTGCTACTCGAATTACAAAAAAGTGACAAATAGAAAATTTTAATAATACAACGCGATATTGTACCATTTTCAACTTTATGGACTGTATTTACGAAATATTATTTCAAAGTGAAAAAACTAGAATTTTTTACACACTCAATCCATTTTAACTTGCTTATTCACGTTAAAATTAATTCCGCAGAATTCTGATTTTATGTCGAAAACACTCAAAAAGGAAAGTTTTCTGATTTGTTTAATGGCCGAAATTACCAAAGAATCAGTAAAAATTTATATTTAATGACTCGAGTAGGTAAAATAAACTTGTCACTTTTTACTATTCAATTCGTGAAATGATAACATATTAATCTTTTATTAGTCAAAAGTTCGATTTGTAAATCGATTAGTATCATTTCCACTAATTCAAATTAGTGAGTAATTAATAGAACCATCGCTGAAGATGATAATAATTATAATAATTTTTATTTTAACCGCACGAATCAAAACTGGACTGAGGAAATACATTATAAACCTATGTTCAAAAATGCTGTTTTGTAAGTCAAAAATGCTCTCTTCATATTTTTATTTTCAATTATTTTCAATGGTAATGATATGGCGATGCACTTGTATTTTTATAAAGCAAACTTAAAATCATTTCAGAAAGCTTAATTACAAAAGGACGGGCTTGCAGTATTTAGAGTGTAACTCCAGGTAGAAGTGCAAATTAATTAGTTAAAATACTTTCTTTCAATGAGCGTTTATTTATTATTTGAACATTTTTTTAAATATTTTGGTGATAATGAAAATTAGAAAAACAGCCTACCAAAGTAAATTTTTTAAAAGTGGAAATGGAAGTGAAAGTGAAAAAGTGACATAATCGCTCGCCAGGCTTTGGAATCCTATTAAAAATGCATGTTTCTAAAAAAACTAAAGAAAAGAAAAAAGAATTGAATTTGTCTTTACGCAAAATCCTATATTGACCCATCCTTGACATTTCAGACTGGATATACAGATCCCGAGCCTTCATTCAACAATCTGGAAAAAAGTTTACATAAGGTGCAATCCATAAATTCAACAGCTGAGATACCCCCGTTTCCCTTAGCAAGTTTTATAGATGAAATAACTTTAACCCCATTTCTATTTTACGAAGGTTCTTTGGATTATCCACCTTGCTCGGAACCTGTATCTTGATTCCTATATGAAGATGCTCTCCCTATTACCAAAAACCTGGTGAGCATATATATTCTAAGAGCCAGCGACACTGGACCTTGCGTCATCTTAGATATTGATAAAAAAAATTAGAAATGATAGTTTGCATGTAAGGTAATAACGAACCGCTATGCTGACCAAGCATATCCCGAACCCACGTACCTTATTTAATTAATGAAAAATTAATTTCCCCTTCAAAATTAGCATAATCGCGAAATTTGAAAAAAAAGTCCCTTAATCGGTGTCCAAGCCCTGTTGACCGAACGCAAAGGGGGTTAGTTTCGTCGTTGACCTTGCGTCATTACGGATATAACCCCCTTTGCGCCCAGTCAACAGGGGTTGGGCACCGATTAAGGTCAGACAGACATATATTTCCAATGAGTGCTATATGCCGCCAATCACGCGATTTAGTTTTTTTTATTCCGCGATCATGCTAATTTTGAAGGAAAATTAATTTTTAAATAATTAATTAAGGTACGTGGGTTCAGGATTTACTTGGTCTGCATGTTGTTGCGTTATTACCCTACATGCAAACTATCATTCCTAATTTTTTTATCAATATCCGCGATGACGCAAGGTCCAGTGTCGCTGGCCCTCCTACTAATATATATCTGGAAATTTTACGTTCAAATATGTACCTATGTCATACATGGGTACATTGTAACCTTGAAAGGGAGTTTCCAATGGAAAAAATTTACCTTGAAGGTCATCATCAAGGTCATGCCTAAGGTCACTACTGAATACGCCTTGTGAAAGTTAATAACTTTGCTTGTCACAAAAAAAATTTGAAAAGCTTCTATTCCCAGAGGTATGCATACCTTGTTTAAATTTAAATGACCTTAGAGTGACCTTCAAGGTTACAATGTACTTATGTATGACCTAGGTGTATATTTGAACGTAAAATTCCCTGCTCTATCGATTGCCAATATGAAAAAAGGATTATTCATTTTAAAAAAAATTGACCTTGGAAAAACCTTGAAGGTCATCGTCAAGATCAGAATAAAGATCACCATTGGATTCCTCGTTGAAAGTTACTTCAGGAATGACCTTGACATTCCTGGTAAATATCTTACCTCAGAAACATGCAGCCGTCCCGGGACCTTCGTGACGTATTTACTACTATCATTTTATATTCGTCCTTTTTCTCTCAGCTAAATGGATTCAGGAAAATAAAGTTGGCCGAGGGAGACGTCTCGAATGTTCGACCTCCCCAGCCGCTAAACAATTGTCAATTTAGGCTGGTGTATGATCATTTTGGGTACCTCAGATAATTGTCGGTAATAGGCTGCGGTCGGGAAAGGTTTTCTGAAGTTTTCCACTCCCTTGGCTAAAAGTCCAAACAAATTCGAGCGCTTCTAACAAAAAGTCGGCTGAAGACGGTAGGGGGTAGATATAATGGATATGGGTTTTTTAATGCAAATATATAAAAAGAATGTAAATGCAATTAATAAATTAAAGTCTTTAGTTGCAACAATAACAATTACTAATTTTTACTCCTATCTGACACTTTTTATGATGACATCAAGATCTAGGGTGATATACGCAGTAAAGTGAGCCACAAAACCCTTTTTTTGGCTAGTTGATTCTATTAGTGAATAAAAGTTGTATCTTCTCAACAGTAGTAAGCTCTCCGAATTTTAGTTTGATCGAACGATATCTTCTGTTCAGAATGACCACTGAAACACTGCGACAAAAATTCCTAGTCATTTCCTGGGTTTCTTCTGGGTTGCAAAAATGTTTACTGGTCATCATCCCGAGTCAAAATTAGACAAATTTAACTAATTTTTTATGTTTAACTTTATTCGAACAATAAGAAGACCATTAATATTTCAAGACCAAAATTCTAGTCTTGTAACATTCTAAATGTAGCGACTTTTATAAATGGAATAAAACAATTTTGAGTTTAAATTTATAAATTTTTAATTTGTTATTCTCAGGACATTAAAATAATATAAAAGGATGCAAGCTTCAAAATAATTCATTTTCATGTTAAATTAAAACTAATTGGTAAAAAAATCCACTGATTTTAGTAAAACTAGAGTGAATTTAGAGGGAGTGAAGGGAAATAAGAAGAATTTGATGAAACTCCTAAAAATTCAAGTAAATTAAAAACCATTGAAAAATATGAAAAAATTCATTGAACTCAGTAAGTTTGAAATAATTTCAAGAAAATTCAAGGGAATTCAATAGATTTTGAAAAAAATCCCAAGAATTCAAAGAAAGTTTAAAATACTTCATGATGCTACAATAATAAAAGTGCTGGAAGATTTACTACAGAAGTGCTAGACTTCTGGACAGGCCATCATTTTTATATAGTCTCCTATGCTTTTTATGAAGGGGTCATAAATTTTCATGAGAAAATTAAAAAAAAGTCATGGAAGTATTCGAACACTGTTGAGGAACAACAGTCCTGGAATCTTTATTAGACAGTTTACAGCAAAATAGTATACAATGATGAAACGAAGACCTAGAATACGAGTCAGAGAAACACTCATTGACACTCCACCAAAAAAAGGTTAATTAGAAATGAATCTTTTGGCGCCATTTGAATAAACTTGATAGTCACTTGCAATACCAAAAAATTGGAATGTAAAAAAAAATTTGCAACAAATACAGGCAACAGGAACCAAGCCCAGACTTTCCGGTCGAACAGTTTTTGAGATATAATTTCGGAAATGTGTCACTCTCATTAATTTTTTCAATATGGTAATGAGAGGAGGACAAGTATAGGAAATTAGCGGAAATGAGGGGATGTAATGTAGGGTAAGTCGTAGTGTAGGGTAGTGTGGGCAGTGTGGACCAGGGAAGAGAAGTAGGGAAAGAGGAGTATTGGCTGGGGAAGAAAGTAGTGGGGGAAATGGTGGAAGAGGAAGTTGTGGAAGGGGGGTTCGAAGGGTGAAGTGAGGGGGGTAAGTAGGGGAAGGTAGGAGGAGTAGGGAAAGAGAATAGGAGAAAGAGAGAGTAGGGAAATGGTGAAGGAGGAAGTTGGGGAAGGGAGGTTCGAAGGGTGAAGTGAGGAGGGAAGTAGGGGAAGGTAGGAGTAGGGAAAGGAAAGTATGGAAGGGGCTGGTTTGAACGATAAAGAAGAAATTGCAGAAAATAGTATTGAAAAAAGAGAAACTGAGAGAAATAAAGTGATAAATAAGGAAGTAAATCAAGAGAGGTATAAATAAAGAACAAAGGAACCTAAAATTGGAAGATAACAAGCGACACGTGACGCCTAATAATGCTGAATATGGCAGCTTGCAATTTCTACTGTCTAGTCCACTGGCTTTAATTCAAATAGGAGGAACGGCATGAACTACTTCACTTCATTTGTACTCCAATTCTGGTATTAGTGTTCACGTTCTTCGCATCGATCCACCTGAAGCTACGTTTCCAGCAAATTTCATCGGTCTTCTGAGTTAATTTGCAAGACCTATTATTCAAACTATGATATATTCAAAAGATACAACAACCTACATTACAGTTGCAACATTTGCAGATGTAAAAAAAATTGTTAATTGTTTATTTATATTCTTTTTACAGGGTGTCTACTCAAATTCTGAAAGAAAATTTCATGAAATTTCCAGGTTTTTCCGACGTATCTCATGATTTTCCCAGCCATTGAAGTCTTTCGAATTTTTTAAAACAATCGTCTCGAATATGTAATCGAATATGTACAAAATTTCGCGAGTTTTGACATCTTGTATTGAGAATTAAGTGGAAAAAGATGCGCATGATCAGACACTTTCAGGTTTTTCCCACGTATCTCATGATTTTTTCAGCCATTCAAGTCTTTAGATTTTTTCTAAACAATCGTCTCGAATATGTATGAAATTTCGCGAGTTTTGACAACTTGTATTGAGAATTGAGTGGAAAAAGTTGGGTATGATCAGACATTTCCAGGTGTTTCCCACGTATCTCATGATTTTTCCAGCCATTCAAGTCTTTCGAATTTTTTAAAACAATCGTTTCGAATAAGCAATCGAATATGTATAAAATTTCGCGAGTTTCGACAACTTGTATTGAGGAGTAAGTGGAAAAAGTTGAGTATGGTTAGACTTAGAATGAAAGTCTGCTTCTACTGAAATTCGATTAGAAGCCGTTCCAAAAATACGAAACGCTTTTCTAACGCCTTTCTTTTCGTAAGAAAAATTAAATAACTGTTTTTTTTTTTATTTTTTAAAGTATCTAAGGAGATAAGGAAGGAAATAAGGAGATTTTTCACGAACGTATAAAAAAGTATATCCTTTTGAGTAAAATTAATGCGGATACTGTAATAAATTCAATTAAAAACACTTCAAATTTCTAACATTTCAAGTGAAAATATGAAAGTCTCAACAAGATAGACGAATTTTTAACTAAATAGTTGAATTTTAAACAAAAATTATAATTTTTCAACAAAATAGGTGCATTTTTGACGAAAAAAGATTAATTTATAACTAAACTATTAAACTGGATTAATTAATTTTTGAGTTTAAAAATTAATTTTTAACTGAAACGATGAATCTTCAACTTCAATAGTAGAATTTTGAACCAGAAAAATTAGTTTTCAATGAAAGAGTTTAAATTTCAACCAAGCAGTCGCATTTTAAACTAAAAAAAATTCATTTTCAATTCAAGTGAATCTTTAACTGGAATAGTAGAATTTTTAACCAAAAAGATGAATTTGCTACTCAAGTGATGAGTCTGTAACTAAAACAGTTGAATTTTCAACCAAAAAGATAAATTTTCAACAAAGAAGAATTATTTTCCAGCAAAAAATATTAAATTTCAACAAAATAGATGGATTTTCAACAAAAAAAGATCAATTTAAAAAAATTTGAATAGTTCAGTTTTCAGCTTCTAAAATTAATTTGAACTAAAATGATGGACTATTCAACTGATTTAGTTAAATTTTAAGAAGAAAAAAATCAAATCTCGACTAAAAAGAATCATTTTCAACTAAAACGATGAATCTTTGACTGTAATAGTTATATTTCCGACAAAAAAGATTAATTTCCAACCAATATAAATTTTTAACTAGAACAGTTGAATTTTAAATCAAGGAAATTAATTTTCTCCCAAAAAGACGAATTTTCAATCAAATATTGAATTCTCAATTGAAAAAAGATAAATTTCCAGTCATAAGTTGAATAATTTAATTTTGTGTTCGAAAAATTAGCGTTTAACCAAATAGGTGAATTTTAAACTGAAATAATGAAATATTAAAAAAAACTTTTAACAAAAGTTCAAAAGTTCAAATTTTTCTTCCAAAAAATACGAATTTCCAACAAGATACATAAATTTTCAACCAAATAGTTGAATTTTCAGCAAAATAATTGTATACTCAATCAATACAGAAAACCTTTCAATCAAACAATTGAATCCTCAACTAACAAAGGTAAATTTTTAACTTGAAATAATATAGTTAAATTTTCAGTAACAAAAATTAATTATAAGCAAAACAAAATAAATTTCTAACAAGGTGGATGAATTTTCGAACAAACAGATGAATTTTCAACCAGGAAGATGAGATGTCTACCAAAAAAAGATAAATTTTTAACTAAAAAGATAACGCTTCAACTAAAAAGACGCAAAAAGATAAATTGACAAAAAAAGATTGATTTTACACAAATAATGGAACAGATAAATTATTATTAGTTTTAAAAACTTAGTTTTCAATAGAAAACGTATTTTAAGTCAAATAGTTAAATTTTTTAATAAAGAAATAAAGTTTCTACCAAAAAGATAAATTTTCAACCATAAAGAATAATTTTCTACCGTAAAGATTAGGTTTCTTCCAAAAAGATGGATTAATTTCTTTCTTTTTAGTGCATTTTGATAAAAGCTTGTTTTTTCTGCAAAGTTTTTAAAATTGTATTTTATTTTCTGCTTTTCAGTCAACCCCCGATATGCAATCTTTATGAGAGAGTATATGGACAAAAATAAACATTTCTTAAACCAAAGAAGGTTACTTGTTAATTTATATTTATTCCATATCCATAGATAAATAATTACATCGTTTTTACTTGGAAATAATAGGTATAGCAGATTAGGTTGAGAAGTTCGTTTTCAATAAGAGTTAACATATAAATGAGAGGATCAGACTAAAAGCTTCCAGACCTCCTTTTCAGTAATCCCAGTAGAAAAAGATGGTTATGTCCGAAAGAGTCGACCAGGTCTGATTAAAAGTTCCTTATCTACTTAGTCGCTTTTTCAAATCTTTTCAACAGAAATTACGAGTCGAAAACTTCAATTTCATAATGAAATTTTCGGTAAATTGCTTTTGTCTGAGTGTGACATTCCTCAATAATTATCATCAGCTTGTATTGAGAATTAAGTGGAAAAAGTTGGGTATGGTCAGACTGAGAATGAAAGTCTACTACTACTGGAATTTGATTAGAAGCCGTTCAAGAAATACAAAACGCTCTCTTAAACATTTCTGACCCCCCCCCCCCCCCCCCTCATCACACAACTCTTGTTGAAAATCAAAATAATTTTTGAGTTTGAGCAAAAAAAAAAGTCAAAATCTTAAATTTTGTTTTGTTAAATTATGAATGCTGCGAAAATAATTGACAGTTTTGAATCAAGAACATTTTGTTCTTCTTCTCGGGATTCTGTCAAAGTCTGATCCTGAGGAACAAATTCGTAAAAATTGTGATGAGAATCATTCATTAAAGGAATGTACAAAATAATCATTTTGTAAATTTTTGAATATTATCTCAGATTTTAGCTCTAACTCAAAAAAAAAAAATTAAAATTGTCTTAAGACATTGCGGATCTTCTGCCAAATCTTAGACATTTTAACTAATCTCAATATCTTCTTAAAGGTTTCGAAAAAAGTATTTAATTTTGTGGTCATTGGATGCAGAACTTTCTCAGCTTTCACGTTATTTTGAGAGAGAAAATTTTTTTTCGTGTATTATAAGAAATAGCATGTTTTATGCTATGATTATTCCTTGTCACTGAATTTATCAACTTTTACTTGCTCAGTGGTATCGATTTATTCTGTTTTGTTTCTGTGCACTGAATTTATCAACTTTTGATTGCTTATGAATATTCTTGATGAGAAACATTAAATATTGATGAAAATCATATATGTAACTGAAATTCTGCTGGATTTAAACTCCTTGTGAATTCTTTACAATTCTGGAATCCTGAAACATATCCTTTGCAGATGATTCCATATATTTATTTTTTTAACTTTTTTAACAATTTGCCAAACATTTGAGAAATTACAAAAGGATTCTATTCATAACCCATTAATAAAATTTATTTCTGAATGTTTCTAAACATTATTGATAAAAGAAAACATTTTAATTGTAAACGTCTTTTGATATTGGGAAATAAGTTTGTCCTCAACATTTTGCTACCACGCTATTTCAAATAATAATTAAAAAAATAATTCTAGGAAAATATTTTCAAATATTTTAAAACATTTTGAACAATTTCTTAAAATTTCGAAAAGAATGTATGGTAGAAGTTTGTAATTCAAAAAAATGTTATTTGGTAAGATTACAAAATTTTTGAAAAAGTTTGAATAAGTTTAAGAAATATTTAGAAGTTTTGCAAAGATACATAAATAATTTTAGACTTGAAAGGATTTCAACAAATTCAAAACAAAATGTAGATTCCTGAAGATTTTGAACCCAAAAATTAAAAACCTTTTTTAAAATTTTGAATGGTCTCAGGAGAATATTTTTTTTTATATTTCTGGGAAAATGCAAAATGAATTTTTATTCTACAAAATTTATTTTAAGGCAATATTTAAAAAAAGTTTTCGAAACATTCAAAAATATTTCCGAAATTATCAAACAAGAGTCTGGAAGATTTTTAGGCAAGTTTTTTTATTTTGCAAAATTTTTTCAAATATTTAGAAAAAAATCGAATCATCTGAAAAAATATTCAGAAGTTTTTTAAAAATGTTTGCAATTTGGAAAGTTTATTTTTGGTTTTGTTGGCGTTTTATACCGAAAAAAATTACAGTTCAAGTTACAAACCAAATTTCGATTTTTTAAGGAAGAGTTGAATTTCCAACCAAAAAAGATTTTTCAGTGAATAAAGAAAAAAAAAATTAATTTGAAATGATTAATTTTCGAGCCCAAAAACACATTTTTTACAGAACAGGTAAACTTGAAACCCCAAGATATAAATTTTCAATCAATTAGTTGAATTTGCAACCAAATAGTTGAATTTTCAACAAACATAAATTTTTAACCAAAAATTGAATAGTTAGATTTTGATTAAAAAATTGATTTTTCACCAGAAAACACGAATTTGAAAAAAATATTTATATTTTTAACCAAATAGAGGAACTTTCAACTGAAATTATCAATATACGACCAAAACCATGAATTTTCTACAAACTAGTTCAAGTTTCAACCAAGTACTTGAATTGTCAAACCAAGAAGACAAATTAAAAACAACAAACGAGTTGAATTTTTAAGTGAAAAAAAAACAACAAATTTTCTACAATCAGTTTATATTCAATCAGAAAGACGAATTTTCTACCAAATTGTTAAATTTTCAAGCCAAAGGACGAATTTTCTACAAAAAACGTTGCAATTTTTTAGAAGGAAATATGAATTTGTGACCAAATACTTAATTTTTTTACCAAAACAGTGAATTTTTCAGCCAAAAAGGCTAACTTCTAACAAAACAGTTGATTTTGCAACTAAAAAAAAAAAATAGATTTCATGGAAAAAAAAGTTTCTAAGAAATAACATCCTTTATTGATGAGAGGTTCTGCGGCTTGGTTTTTTTAGTAATTAAATTAAACTTGAACCATTCCGAATTTTGTTAGTTTTTCTCGTCGAAAGTTGGTATTTACTAAAAAATATGCAACGGTTTGATTATATATATAGAAAAATATCGTATATAATTATTCTGAAGTTAAGATATCAACGTTCATCAATTATTAGAAATATTTTCTTTTCTATTATTTTAGATAATAGTAGTAGTAGTATACCATTAAGCCATTTCCCTTTCAGGGTAGGCGTGACACTACCCGATTCGGGTAGTGTTTCTAGGTGGATAGTTTCTTGTAGTAAATAACTACTACAAGTGTGGGCTCACCACATCCACAATGTGCCAACAGCATGCAGTATTCTCGAATGGTCACCCATCCAAGTACTAACCGCGCCAAACGCTGCTTAACTTCAGTGATCTGACGAGAACTGGTTTTTTCAGCGTGGTATGGCCGTTGGCAATATATAATAGATATATATAATATATAATAGATACTACAAAAATTGTATATCAATATAAATTTTATATTTTAATTAAAAAATTTGTTCAGACAAAAAAAAAATCGCGCGCTTAACAAGTGTGTTTGTTTCGTAGTAAAAATAAATAATGGGATTGAATTTAAAAAAAAAATAGAAAATTAGGGATTTATCACGTTTTGTTTCAATATAGCAGAATTCTTGAACCTCTTAGCTTGGATTTTGTTAACACATTTAACACTTTTAGCAAACAAACCAAGTTTTATTTTATATAATTTTTAGCAATATAAAATTTTTGAAAAAAAAATGTGCAGAAACCATGCATAGGGAGACCACTCTACAGTAGATAATGTGCTTACAGTAGATAATCATTCATTTAGAATACTAATTTATTTAAAATAATTAAAACAATTTAATTCATAGTTGGGGCACTACACGTGTTAATATATTAAAATTAAAAGAAATTATTTCAGGCATATTTCTGCTTTGAATTAATGATTATCTATTGTAGACTCATTATCTACTGTAGGGTGGTCTCCACCAACTAATTTTTTTCAAAAGCTGGATTTTTATTTCATTTGCTCATCCCTCATTTTATTGAATAGCAAAGTTTATAGATCGAAAACATAGACAATTGGACCTGAAATTGACGGCGTTCATATTTACGGCCTTGTGACAAAAGGTGGCACTTTCCGATAGCAAACCGGCTTTTGCTGCCAGGATTTTACGAGACCCAAGGAGATAGGACAAGTGTTCCCTGTTTCGTATTATTTATAAATCCAATTTGAACAACATCCTGAAACGAGATCGGAGAATTTCTTTCTTCGCAGCGTTAAAACTTTATTTATCGAAGAAATGCCATTTTTTACATCCAATTCTACTCGCATTGTAAAACGCACTCTCTTATATTCCAGATTTCATAATACAGTAAGATTTGAGAAAAAAGAACAACAAAGTTGTATCAACTTTATCGAACAACCCTAGCGAAAGTATCGGATAGGAATTCCTCCTGAACTAATCCGAAGTCATCCGAATCATTCCGAAATCTGCATCCGAACCAATCCGAGTTAATTCGAACCAACCTGAAAAAATTTCTACAGTTCGTTCGATCCAAATCGGTCAAAAATTAATCCGACTCAAGCCGGTTCAATCCGAACTTACAATCCGAACCAAATTTTCAATCCGGACTTGGATTGACCTGAAACGAATTTCAATTAGAATGAATCCAATTCAATCCGAACTCAGATTTATTCAGATTGAAAATTCAGTGTGTCCGAGTTTGGATTGATTCGGATTTATTTGGATTGGAACTTTGGTTCGGACTGGTTCGTTTTGGGGTTCGGATTGAACAGGATTAATTTTTAAACGATTTGGGCCAAACGAAATGTAGAACTTTTTTCGAATTGTTTCAAATTGACTCGGATTGGTTCGGATACATATTCCGGAATGATTCGTATTGGTTCGGAAGGAATCCCTATCCGATACTTTCGCCAGGGAAGTTTATTAAAATCTTAAAAACCCAACGTTTCGGAAATACACCATTTTCATCATCAGGGGAATCAATTTATATAAATCTAAAAAAATGTAATAATAATCTTACCAATATATTAATATGAGCAATTCTAAAAAAAGTGTAAATAACCCACTTACGAAATAGTTACGAAAGTCCTAGTCATCTTTTTGGGGTAGAGTTCAATAATTGAGATCAATTTAAAAAGTCCGTAGTAAATTTAAAAATATATATCAACAGATCTTGATTAAAATACAATGTATGAAATTTTTGTAGAAGGAAATTATAATTTGATTAGCAAATAATAATTTCATAATCAAGATAGAGGTTAAGTTCAAAATAATAAAGAATTATAGTTACCACATTTCGATTCAAAAAGACTTCAAAAAATGTGTGCAGTGAATAAAATTGAAATAATTTATAACAGACTGTTAACTAAATAAAATTTATAAATTAAAAAAATATATTTTTCATCATGATGAGTGCAGGATGGAAAGGCATCCTGCTCCCATAAAGGTGACTCCAAAAGTGACTGTCAAGGAAAATCAACTAACCTAACATACAGTAGAAGTGAAGAAAAAGGCGCCAAAGTTTGAAAAGTAATATGACAGCTGCAGTGTTAAAAACGGTTATTTAAGAAAAAGAAACAAGCAAGATAAGTTAATTTTTGTATTCAATATTGTAAGATTCATTAAGATGGTCACGATCAGTGATTTTATTGAGACAGTTATCCAGTTCTTTTTTAATAAAAACCATTTCAGGAAAGGCTCTTTTAATAGGATGATTCTCTTGATGCAAAGCTTAAATCTCACCCCAAAGGAAAAAATGAGAAATATTATCATTAATATTATTATATGAGTCGTCGTTAACGGTAAGCAACGTTAGTTTTTTCTAAGGTTTCTACCTGGTCTTTGCCTAATTTAATCATTTTATCAAGTTTAGAATTAATACTAAAGGTGGTGCAAATTTTATAAGTTTTTGAAAGTCTTATCAAAGGAATCAATCTCAACAATCTTATCTTTATTGAAAGGAAGTATATTTTCTGAAATTTTACCATAGTATGGAACAGTAATAGTGCTTTCAGGATCAAATAATTTTTTAATAATGTTGTTAGAGTTAATAATTCTGTTTTTATTACTTTGTTCATCAATAATATTTAGTGGAAAGTTATTCAGGAAAAGATAATGTGTTACTATTTTTGAATTATTATCATTATGAAATTTATTATCCGAAAGTAGAATAACTGAATCAATTCCGATAGAGTTGATACAACTTTGTTTTTCTTTTTTCTCCTATTTTGGATTGTCGGACGTTAAAGACTCTGATACAATAAGATTTATTTTTGATAATTTCAAAATGTAATTCGATAATCGCTTTCAAAGCGGTGGAATGTTAATTAAAATATCAGGGGAGTATTTTAACAAATACTTCGAAAATATAGTTATAACTTTCGCGAATTAGTGGCAAAAATTGTAATTAAATTCTGAATATATAACCGATATTGATATTGAAATATTAATTATAGTGGAATTCAGTATCCAAATTCCAATTGATTACAATAAAAGGGGCAAATTTATTCAACTAATTCCAAATGGCAATCGAAGTTTGAACAGTAATTTCTCAAAATTTAAAAATATGTAGAGTGAGCTCGTGTTTTGAAATATTTTAAATTTAAATTGTTTTGAGGCTATTGGGAATTTTTACATAAACAGTGCTGCCACAAACTAATTGACTTGAAAAAATTGAAAAAGTTACATATTTAAACCAAAAAAGTGCAAAAAGTGCAATTTGAACGAATAATGCAACTGATGTTCCGCTGAATTCCAAAGATTAAAAAATAATTCGATGAAATCTATAAGAATTCCATGTGAATTTGAACGAATTCAGTATAATTTTATAATAATTCAAAAAAATCTGAAAGACTTTGATCAAATTTGTAAGAATTTGAGAGACTTGAACAAAATTTTAACAATAAACAAATTTTCATTGAATTGAGTAAAATGGAAGCGAAAAGAATTCAGGAGAAATTCAACAGAATTTAAATAAATTGGAAAAACTTGGAAAATATAAAATTGAGTAAACAGATTCAAGTGAATTCAAAAGAATTTAAGGGAAACGAGAAAGATTCGATGGAATGCATGAAAATTCAAGGTGTATTTATAAAAAATTCAAGTGAATTAAAAGCAATTCAAACCTATTTTGAAAATTCCATTGATTTCTGTAAAATTTAAGAAAATGTAGAAGAATTTAAGTTGATTGAATAAAATCTTAAAAATCAAAAAAATTTTCATCGAATTATGTAAAATGGAATTGAACAGTATTTAGGGCGAATTCAGTAGAAATTAAACAAATTAAGAAAAGCATTTAAAACAAACAGTTGAATAAAATTCGAGTGTGTTTAGAAGAATTTAGGAGAAATGAGAAGAATTCGATGAAATTCATAAAAACGCAAGGTGAATTTTTGAAAAATTCAAGTGAAATAAAAGCAATTCTAACCTATTTCAAAAATTCCTTTGGTTTCTGTAAAATTTAAGACAATTTAGACAAATTCGAGTGTATTTAGAAAAATTAAGGGGAATAAAAAGAATTCAACGAAATTAATAAAAATCTTATGAATATTTTTAAAAAATTCAAGTGAAAAGGAAACAATTTACAAATATTTAAAAAATTCTAAAAATCCAAAATATTTCATTGACATCAGCAAAATGATAGTAATTTGAGATAAATTCAAGGAGATTCAAGAGAACTTGATGAAATTTATATGATTTCAAGATGACTTAAAAGTAAGTTAACTGAATGGAAAACAATATTTAAAGAGAAATGAGAAGAATTCATAGAATTTCCTGAAAATCTAAGATGACTTTCCCTAAAATTCAAGTGAATAGAAAACAATTCAAAAACATTTTGAAAATGTATTTAAAAAAAACTAAAATCAGGATAAATTAATAAAAATGCAATGGAAATGCCAAATGAATGTAAAGGAATTTAAAAAATTCAAAGAATTCGAAAACTATTATTATTTTGAAAATTTAATAATTTCATCAAAGTAAAACTTCTTGGTTGAAAATTCAAACGTTTTGTAAAAAATTCGTCTTTTTGTCTCAAAAATTCAACAATTTAAAAGAATTTTTGTTAACATTCATCTTTTTGGTTTGAAAATTCATCACTTTCTGTACAAATTTCACCTTTATGGTTAAAAATGCAACTGTCTGTTTGAAAATTAATCTGTTTCAATTGAAATTTAACATTTTGTTGAAAATTTAACTGTTTAGTAGAAAATTCGTTTTTTCGATTTGAAAGTTCAACAATTTGGTTGCAAATGTATGTATTTTGTTGAAAATTCTTCTTTTTTGGGAGAATACCAATTTTCTTGTTGAAAATTTCTCTGTTTTATTCAAGTATTAAAATATATTGTTGAAAATTCATTTTTATAGATTAAATCCAACTGTTATTTTTCAATTAAAATCTTTGTTAAAATATCAACTTATAGATTTTTTGTCAAAAATTCATCTTTTTATGCGGAAAATTAAACTCTTAGGTTAAAAATTGAACTACTTTCTTAAAAGTTCATTTTTTTGTTGAAGATTCACAATTTCAGTTGAAAATTCGTTTGTTTCTGTTCTTAAAAATAAATTTTTTCAACTGAAAATTTAATCATTTTCTTGTAAATTCAACTGATTAGTTAAAAATGGACATATTTGTTGGAAATTCAAATTCTTGGCTTTAGGATTCATCTTTTTTGTAGAAAGTTCGTTTTGTTTATTGAAAATAAATTATCTTAAATGAGAATGTCACTACTCTATTTTCAAAATTGAAATTCAATTACTTCATAGATGTTTTTCAGTTTAAAAATTCAATTGTTTGGTTAACGATTTTTTGAAACAAAATTATGTTATATGTGGAAAATTCGTCTTTTTGGCAAAAAAATTATTCTTCTTGATTGAAAACTCAACTACTTTGATAAAAATGTATGTATATATTTTTTTAAATTATTATTATCTTATTTTTAATTTTCCGGTATATTGTGATTCGGTGAGATGTCGGACATTATTTTCTCCAATTAGTGAAGAAGTTCAAAAATATTCTCCAAGGAAAAGTACAGAAATAGTGGCAAGAGTAGTCAATTTTTAAGAAAATGGTGTATTTAGTGTAATTTATTTCGAAATAGTAGCAAAATAGTGTCATCGCTAAGAAAAGTGTCAAATAGTGTGAATAGAGTCGTGAGTCCGAGGCCTGGATAAGATTACATGTTAATTTTGATTTGTTCCCTTCTAAACCAAACCCCAAAAACTTAAAAAAATTTGGAGAGACGTTTCGATTGGCAATACCTCCCAATTTTCAAATTTTGAATAAAACCTGTTAAATTGAAATTTAAGAATTTTAAATTAGACTAGAATCAAATTTAAAATTCCATTTAACATCCAATATTCAAGTTAATGTATAGAATTCCTGAAAAAAAAACAAGAATCTAACGATCAAATTTGGACAACCACCACAAAATGCCTTTATTGCAATTCCTAAAAACAAAAAGATTTGTTTCTTTTGACAAAAATAAAAAAGAGGAAAGAAAAATGGGAAGGCTACCAACCAAATCCCCTTCCTTCTCTTTTTTATTTCTTTCGTCTTTTTCATTCTTATTATTATAAAATCACAATATGAAAGCATTCACAATATTTGCCAACGTTTCGGTGCTCATACAGCACGCTTATCAAGGTAAGAAAAATAAGAGCATGATAATAAAAATAAAAAAGACGAAAGAAATAAAAAAGAGTAGCAAGGGGATTTGGTTGGTTGCCTTCTCATTTTTCTTTCCTCTTTTTTATTTTTGTCCAAAAAAAAAAACATTTTTTTTTTGTTTTTCGGAATTGCAATAGGAACATTTTGTGGTGATTGTCCAAATTTGGTTGTTAGATTCTTGCTTTATTTTCAGGAATTCTATACATTAATTCAACTATTTTGTCAAACAATCATGTTTTTTTTTCATGAAAATTCAACTTTTTTCTGCAACATTCGTCTTTTTTGGATTGAAAATTCGTCCTACTAAACTAAAAATTAATCTCGTGGTAGAAAACTAATCTTTTCGGTTGAAAGTTAAGTCTTCTTGAATGAAAAGTCTACTATTATATTTTTGGTTCATAATTCATAACTTTTGGGTAAAAATTGCGCTATTTGGTTGAAGGTTTAATTATTTTTTTGAAAATTCAACTATTTTGTTAGTCATCATTTCGGTCGAAAATTTGATTGTTTTGTGAAAAATTCGTTTTTTTGGATAGAAAATTCGTCCTTTTGGATTTATAATTCATTATTTTGTGAAAAAAGTTCTCTTTTTGGGTTGAAAAATCATTTATTTGGTTTGAAATAGTTATATTTGTTAGAAAATAATTTTTTTTATTTGAAGTTGTACTATTTGTTGAAGGTTCAATTATTTTGTTGAAAGTTCAATTATTTTGTTAAAAAGTCTTCTTTTTTAGTCGAATATTTAACTGTTTTGTGAAACACTCGTCTTTTTGAGTAGGAAATTTATCCTTTTTGATTTAAAATTCATCTTTTATTAGAAGAAAAACGTCTTTTTTGGTAGAAAGTTAATTCTTCCTAATTGAAAAGTTTGCTATTATATTTTTGGTTCAAAGTGAATCCTTTCTGATTGAAAATTTCATTATTAAAAAAAAAATGTAATCTGTTTTTTTTTAAGAAATTTCAACTGTTTTGTTAAACAATTGTCTTTTTAAATAGAGAATTATACCTTTTGGATTGAAAATTCATCTTTTTGGGTAGAAAAGTCATATTTTTTGGTTGAAAATTCAACTGTCTGGTTGAAAATGCATCTTCGCATGCTGAAAATACAACCATTTGGTTAAATATCAATTGTTAGGATGATTATTCATTATTTTGTTAAAACTGTAACTACTTTGTTGAAGTCATTTATTTTGGTCGAAAATTCAACCATTTTTTTAACATTCTTCTTTTTGAATAGAAAATTCGTGCTTTTGGTTTGAGTATTTCTCTTTTTTTATGAAGCAGTCATCTTTTTTGCTTGAAAATTAACTTTTTTGTTGAAAATTCAACTTTCGGGTTGAAAATTTAATTGTTTTCTAAAAAATTTGTCTTTTTGGCTTGAAAATTCAACTATTTGTTTGATAATAGTTGCCTTTTGATAGAAAAGTAATTTTTCAACTTTGTGAAAGAGTCATCTTTTTTAGTCGACAATTTAACTGTTTTTTTAAACATTCGTATTTTTATATTGAAAATTCGTCCTTTTGTTTGAAAATTCGTCTTTTATTAGAAAAACAAACTTCTTTTCTGAGTGGGACGATGGTCGTGGGGGTTAAGGCGTAGGCTTTGCACCCACTCCGTCGGCTTGCGGGTTCGATTCCCGCCTCGCACTCTGGAAGAGCCTTGGCGGCCCATGCGGTGAACACTAGCCTAGCAAGGGAGTTTTTCATCTTCGGAGAATCGTGGGACCGGTACCTCTAGAGAAAAAGGTTCTCTAAGTACTTAAAGCTGTTGCTCTTGGTGGTTCGGAACCCACCTTAAACTGTAGTTCCACCTCCCACCACCAAGAAAGTGTGTGGGGGGTGTGTAAAGGAATAGGGAAGAGATACAAGAAAAATGTAAACCCTTTAGGGGACACATCAGAAGCTTCCATTCAACTTCTTTTCTGGGAGAAAGTTAATTCTTTCTAATTGAAAAGCTTACTATTATATTTTTGGTTCAGAATTCATCCCCTTTGATTACAAATTTCAGGATTTTGTTCAAAAGTATTTTTAAAAATTCCTTCACTTTGGAATGGCTGAAAACCATATCAACAGAGGTGACAAAGTTACTCTTTCCAATTCGAACCAAGAAGGAGACGCGCCTAAAGTGACTTGCCTCTCACCGTAATTTTCTGGCAGAAAATAAATACCGCTTCTGCAGCAATTTGTCGTGGATCACGCTCAGAGTCAGACTTTCTTCTCTTTCTTGCGAAAAAAGGAGGAAAAGCAGTTCGAGACCCGATTGGCAATCGGCCCAACGTATTTGGGTGGGTGATTACGAAGCAGGAATTATCCCGATCCCGTGAATTAGCTTCTCCTCTTACAATGAACGGCAGCTAATGCCTTTTACGCGGTGGAGAATCGAGAAAATGTCGATCGTTTAGTTAATTAAGTCGAAATGGTATGGGTATGGGTTACCTTCAACTCCTCAGTGACAGAAAGGCGCGTGAACCGACAACAAGGGAACCACTGTCAAGGGCAGTTAAGGCTCTTAAAACGACTCCGGATTTCGTCAAATACATAATACGTCTACAAGGATGCATTGTTTGATGTAATATCCCTGCTGGAAGTAAACGGATTCAAACAGATAGGAATTAGCGGAATCAAACGGATAGAAATTTTGTATCCGTTTGAATGAGCACTTTGCATCCATTTAAAACGGATTCAAACGGATAGAAATTTTTTATCCGTTTAAATGAGCACTTTGCAACCTTTTCAATCATTTTCTACCCTGCTGGAAGTAAACGGATTCAAACGGATAGTAATTAGCGGATTGAAACGGATAGAAATTTTTTATCCGTTTGAATGAGCACTTTGTATTCTTTTCAATCATGTTCTACCCTGCTGGAAGTAAACGGATTCAGAGGGATAGGAATTAGCGGATTCAAACGGATAGAAATTTTTTATCCGTTT
>CAKNYM010049383.1:37709-68659 GCA_932195095.1 Andricus curvator
ATGAATTCTCAACAAAAACGGTGATAGTTGATATTTCAACAAAAAAATATTTTAATTTCAAATAAAAAAAACAGTTGAATTTTCAACTAGAAAATTTTGCAGTCAACAAAAAAAAATATTTTGAACAAATTGTTAAATTTCCATGTCAACATGACAAATTCTCTATAAACGAGTGTAATTTTCAATCCTAAAATATGAATTTTCAAATAAGCAATTAATTTTTAACCAAACAGTTGATTTTCTAACGAAAACGACTATTTTCATCAAAAAAAAAAAAAAAAAAAAAATGAATTTAAAAAAAAAAGATAAATCTTTAATGAATAAAATAAATGTTTAACTAATTAGTTCAGCTTTCAGCCAAGCAGTTGAATTTTCAACTTAAAAGGATGAATTCTCAATAAAAAATTCAATTATTTGATTATTAACTAAAAACGATCAATTTTCAACAAAATAGTTAAATCTTCAATCAATAAAATGAGTTATTACCAAAATAGCTAAACTTGCAACCAAGTAGTTTATAATGAATTTTCAACTAAAAACGGTCCATCTTCAACCAAATATTAATAATATTTTCAGTTGAAAAAATTAATTTTCAAACAAAAGAAAACGCATTTTCAACACAATAGTTAAAGGTTGAATCAATGAAATTAATTTTTAACAAGGTAGTTTGACTTTCAACAAAGTAGTTGAATTTTTAACCAAGTAGTTGAATTTTCAACCAAAAAGGATTATTTTTCAACGAACGTACTTGAATTTTCGATAAAAAAAATGAGATTTTAACACAATAGTTCAATTTTAAACCAAATATTAGAATTTTTTAACCAAAAGAGATTAATTATGAACCAAATATATAATAGTAGACTTTTCAATTAAAAAAAATAATTTTGATTAATTTTTGTTCGGGTGCTTTCTCATTAATCTACTAGAGAGATCGAGAGAAGAAACTTTTTTTCAGAAATACACGCATTATTTTGCTAGGTGGTACAAGTCAAATTTTTCCAGGAATCTGCTTTATCATTAGAGAATAACAGAAATTTTTAACGTCTTTTTAGACTAGATGGACTATGGAGCTATAAATTAAAAATTATTTTAATTAATTTTTTTCTGAAAAAGATCTTCTCCTTTCGCTCCGCTGGGAATCGAACCAAAAAACTTCCAATTGCCGGTCGGGTGCTTTCCCATTAAGCTACTAGAGAGATCAAGAGAAGAAACTTTTTTTAGAAATACACGCATTATTTTGCTAGGTGGCACGAATCAAATTTTGCAAGGAATCTGTATTATCATCAGAGAATAACAGAAATTTTCAACGTCTTTTCAGACTAGATGGAGCTAGCAAAATAATGCGTGTATTTCTGAAAAAGTTTCTTCTCTCTATCTCTCTACTAGCTTAATGGGAAAGCACCCGACCGGCAATTGGAAGTTTTTTGGTTTGATTCCCAGCGGAGCGAAAGAAGAAGATCTTTTTTCAGAAAAAAATTAATTAAAACGATTTTTAATTCATAGCTCGATCTAATCTGAAAAGACGTTAAAAATTACTGTTATTCTCTAATGATAATACAGATTTCTCAAAAAGAATAAACTTTCAACAGAAAGAGTTGGATTTGCTTATTGGGTTCTACCAATTCAGTTCGAATTTAAGTAAAAAAACGAGAAAAGGGGGAATTTCTCGAAAACATGAGAAAAAATATAAATAAATTAAATATCCAACAAAATCGGAAGTTTTCAAGGGAACGAAAAAACATTCTGTAACATTTTAATCACCATCCAAAAATTACACTCTCAGCGGATTAGGATACAAAATTCAAGCTATTGTATAATTGAAAAATAAAAACTTAGTCCCGAGATTTTGAGTTTTTGTATAAAGGTAGAAAAGATTTGATCGGCAAAAGTTACCCAATTACGAATAAATCTTCTAGGAATTTTCCGGTTAGAATTTCCAAGTTTTTGAAAATCGGCTTTCGGTAGCGATTAAAATTCCAAATTTTCCATTTTTTACGAAAATAAAAAGTTACGCCCGAAATATTGCGATGCTGAAAAGCCTATAAAAAGAAAAAAATTATATTATTTTTTTCAATAAAAGGTAATAATTTTTAGACATATCGATGAAAAAAGGGGAGAAAAAAGAATTAATACATTGAAATATTAAATAACTTTGAACGAAAATTTAACTTGGAATCTTTTTCCTAAATTATCATGTTAAAAATAAGATTTCAAACAAATCCTTTTAACAAAATGTGTATTTGATTTTTTGAGAATTTTTTGTGCAATAACCACATTTTCTTACAAATTTTGGTTGTCTAATTCTGTACTACCACCCTTTATTCCTTAAAAAAGGGAAAAAGTGAGTAATAGGGGAAGGAGTGTGAAGTCTGTTAAATACAAAAGAGAAACTCTTGAGTAAAAATTCAGGAGGGCCTTTATAATACTCGTGCGTGAATTCGAAGGGAAAAAACGAGACGAGGAAGCTTGAGTGGTTGTTAAAATTGTTCCAAATCTGCTTCACGTCGCGTCTAGAGACTTAACTTCTCGAGAATTCATTTAGAAAAACGCTTTTAATATATTTTACACAGGGTTATGATCAAAAGTAGAAAAAAACTCCGGTTTAATTCCGGATTTTTATTACAATTTTCAACCATTTTTCCCGATAATTCATTCATTAAGCCTTTAAAGCTGAATAATATTAAAAGAAATTTGCGAGGAAATTTGCAAACTAAATTCATATTAAATGTTCACAATTTTCAATTTAAACATTCAATATTGTATAATTCAAAGTTGGGAGTATTTGAAATTAATTATTTTGATGTCAAAACCTTCAAATTAAATTTATATTCATTTTTATCATTTATAGGCTAAAGAATAATAGTTTAAATAAACACTAGAGTTTATTTTTGATACATTTAAAATATCGGGTCAACTGTAAATTTTGCTTAGGAAATAAAGTTAATTTTTACTGCACACTTTTAAATCCGAACATTTTAGGCTCTTTTTCAATCTCAAATTATTGAATTTATTCAAATTAAAAAATTTATTCAATATTGAACAATTTAAATACAAAATTGCGTAACTAAGAAGGTTTCAAACCCAGCAATAAAGTATACTTAAAATTTTTACACCTCAATTTGGATTGAATTCAGAGAAATTTTACTTAAAATCAGATCAAGTTTGCTTAAATTAATACACTTGTCACTGAATACAGTACCAATCAAGCAAAATTTATCTGATTTTAAGTAAAATTTGTCACAATTTAAGACCCAATTTTGAATTTCAGATAATAATTTAATTTAGACTAATTTTGACCTAATTTAATTTTGAGGTGCAATAAATCTAAATATATTTTTTATTGTAAATCATTCAAAATTCTCCAATCAAACCCTTCAAAAAAAAACGATTTTACAATTTGGCTTTAAAATTTTATGGTTTAAATAAGTAGTGCTTTTTGGCTGTAAACTTTTTAATTGGAATCATGGCCATTTTAAAGATATTACTTTTTATAATATCAAGTAAAATTTAACATGATTTGATACATTTTGTGAATTTTTCAGATTTACAATTGAAAACTCTTGAATTTTGGAACACGTATAGATAAATATTCTTGAATTTTTATGATTTTAAAAATTAAAATTCAAGAGTTTTCAATTCTAAATCTTCGAAATTGATCAAATTTCGAATGTAAGTCAGTAAAATGACAGCATTTTTGATATTGTAAAAATTAGGACTTGCATAATTTTTACATTTTTTAAATAAAAACTACTAAATTTTGAATATTGTCAATTCAAAGTTCTGCAATTTTGAGGATTTACAATTAAAATTCCTGAATATAAATATTTTAAAACTTCCAAATTGATTAAATTTTTAACTCAAATCATCGAAAATTCAGGATTTTTAATTGTAAAACATAAAACTTTTATAATCTTTAATTTGTGATGTTCTAAATTAGGAAATCTTTTATTTTAAAGATTTATAATTTAAATTTTTACAATTTTGAAAAGTTACAGTTCAAAATTCTTCACCGTAAACGACTTTCAATTTTGAAATTCGCCAATTTTGAATATTTGCAATTTCAAACTCTTCAGTATTATTATTGATATTATTATTAAAATCAATAAATCTTCTATGTTTTTTAAATTGTTCTTAGAATCAACCAAGTAGATAATAATTAGAATTTGACCGTTTTTTTGACCAAAAATATAGATAAGAATGTTATAACTGTTATTAAATTCCATGAATAACGAATAGTCCAAAATTCTAGTGGAATTAATTTATGTTTATTTATCAAATATAAATAAATTCAAAATGTATTAAGTAAAAGAAAAACTTAAAATGATTGATTAAAAATGAAAAAATTTTGAACATACTTGGATTATAATATAAGATTCTGAAATAAATGATTAAGCTTTAAATAAATGTAGGCAATAAATAATAAATCTAAGTCTTACATAATAAATTTAAGTAATAAATAATAAATTTAACAAATTTTTAAACTTCAATAAATTATGATGAGGTCCTCTCAACAAAGTCAAGTAAATCAGGAACACCGCTGTCGGTCATTAATACAATTTTATTAATTTTGTTTAAAAATTTTCAACTGTTTTCACTTTAAACAACTGAGAAGATTTTAAAACATTATTCATCACCTATAGAATTTATCAAGAATATTCTTGTTACTTCACTACCGTTACTAATTATAAAAAATACAGAGTTTCAATAATAATTTCTTTAATGTATAGAATTCCTGAAAATAAAACAAGAATTCAACGATCAAATTTGGACAAACACCACAAAATGCTCCTATTGCAATTCCTAAAAACAAACAAAAATTTGTTTCTTTGCACAAAAATAAAAAAAAACGCTGGTAAATATTGTGCATGCTTTCATATTGTGATTTGATAATAATAAAAATAAAAAAGGCGAAAGAAATAAAAAAGAGAAGGAACGGGATTTGATGGTTGCCTTCTCATTTTTCTTTCCTCTTTTTTATTTTTGTGCAAAGAAACAATTTTTTTTGTTTTTAGGAATTGCAATAGGAGCATTTTGTGGTGTTTGTCCAAATTTGATCGTTGAATTCTTATTTTATTGTCAGGAATTTTACACATTAACTTGATTATTGGACGTTAAATGAGATTTTGAATTTGATTTTAATCTAATTTAAAATTCTTAAATTTAAATAATTTCTTTTGTGCAACATATAATAAATGCAGTTACGGCGTTTCTCGAAATACAAACCTTTTTCGCGGGGTTGGATAATTCTGGAGAAAGCCGTAAGCTCATACTTATCTCTCCGAAATCACAACGGCTCGAGATAGCCGTCCGATATAAAATATATTTTAGTAAAGTCCGTAACTGTCCGTTACGGCGCTTTCTCAAATTTTACTGTGCCATATTCAGTCATCTATGTTTTACGCCTGCAGTTAACGGTCAGTTACAGCTCTCTCTCTCTCTCTCTCTCTTAAATCACAACTCGCCAATCTTTGCAGTTAACGGTGTTTTCCAAAAATTATGCAATAATTATTTTTAAAGATATTAACAAACGGAAAAACTCAACAAAATATTGAGCTTTCGAAATTGCGCGCTCGATCTTTGTATTTCCCCCACATTTATGCACAAACCTTTCAAAATTAAAGGTCAAAGCATCCACAACTATAATTTGGTGATTGTGAATTCTCTTTTGTTAAAACTCCTTCGGCTTTAACGAGCAAAATAAAGTACAAGTTTTATTTATCATGATAAACTTAATATTTGTTCCTTATTTTGCATTAAATTTTATTCTCAGCTACCCTGCAAAATGTATCATTTCAATAAATCTATATTATTACAATTCATAAAATGCATTAGTATTGAAACATACGTATTTTTATTGTCCCGTTTTTATGATTGAAAAAAATTGCGCATACTATAAGAAAAATTTTTTTCTTGTTATTTAACATTTTATTGCAACTTGTGTTTTGCCATAAAATTAATTTGTTTATTTTCAATGTTATTTTTTACATTTTAAACTAAAAATATGCATCCTAGTGTAAAGTGGTTTTGAGAAAATTTGTAGACATTATTTAGGCGAAAAACTTTGTTAAATAAAATGTTATTGTAGCTTGTGTCCTTTTTCCAAAAAGGTATTGTTTTTATTATATTTTTATAAAAAGAGTTTATAACAAATTTGTGGATCTTTCATGGTTGAAACACTTTTGTCTTTTCATTTTTTTTGTCGTCTCTTATGTCGTTTTTCCAAAAGTTTAATTTTTTTATTTTTAATCTTGTTTTTCACGATTAAAATAAAATCTGCTTGTTCTATCTAAAAATTATCAATAACAAATTTTACATCCTTTTTGGGTGAACAACTTTGGTTTATTAATTTTTTTTCGTACCTTGTGCCGCTTTCCAAAGAATTTAATTTTTTTATTTTTAATGTTATTTTTACCTTTAGAACAAAAACTATGCGACCTATCAAGAAATTATTAATGACAAATTTGTAACTCTTTTCGCATAGATGAGCAGCTTTTGTCAATTAATTTTTTTCGTAGTTTGTCCAAAAATTGAATTTCTTCAGTTTTAATGTTGTTTTTTATGGATAAAAAAAAACAACGTATCCTATAAAAAAATAATTCAGAACAAATTTGTAGCTCTTTTTTGGGTGAACAACATTTGCCTAATTATCTTTTCTCGTAGCTTGTGTCGTTTTTCCAAAAAATTAACTTATTTTAATTTTCAATGATGTTATTTACGAATTTAAACAAAAACTACGCGTTCTATCAAAAAGTGATTATTAAAAGATTTGTAGATCTTTTTTAAATGCACAGTGTTTGTACATTCATCTTTTTTCTTATCTGGTATAGTTTGACTGTGGTATAGTTTGGCTTCAAATTTTCATTTTCGTTTTTTTTTTAATTTTGTAAATGCTATAACTCTTTTAATTTGTTTTTCATCAACAAAAGTTATGAAGATAAATTGTTCGTCTTCTTGAGCACTACTCATAACCGTACATAGAATTTTTTTAATCTTAAAAAAAGTGGTCTCAAAAATTTTGAAAATGCGTACACTTTTTGCATTTTTATCCAAAATGGCTGGCTAACAAACTTGACCTTCATTTTAGGACACTTGAAGAGTATACTAAAGCCCAATCTGATATGTCAATTCTTTCGAAAGTCATCGTGCTAACAAACTAAAAATCTACAGACACACTAACACACACAGGCAGACAGACACATTCGTAAAAACCTGTTTTTCGGATGCAAGGGGTCTCAAAACTTACACATTTGACAAAAACGGTGGGGGGGGTCAAATTTTACACAAATCTAATGCCTTCTCTGATGAGAATGTAAAAAGTCATTAGCACCATACTCGCGTGCGGCGCCTTCTCAAGTGGTAGTAACCTTCTTTGGTCAGCCGTTACCTTAAAAATAATATGATGAGTCAGGCATCTTGTCAAGAAAGTTTTTAGAAGACATGCATCATTTCAGCCCTTTTTCATTCTCACGAAACGGTGCTAAAGTTCTACTTTTCTGAACTAAAAAGTGACGTCATACAAAAATGATAAAACATTATACATCTGTGAGCACGCATGTTGAGTTAATCGACCGTGAAAACACCGTGAAAACTGTGATACCGAAAATTTCCAAAAATGTTGAAAATGTTTGGATTATCTAAATTTCCGTATATTTTCAAAATTTCCAAAATTTCTAAGACATTCGAGATTTCTAAAATGTTCAGAATTTTTAAAATCATAAAAATTTCTGAATTTTTCAAAATGTTCAAATTTTCTCAAATTTCCTAAGGTTTCTACAATGTTCAAAATTTGTAAGCTTATAAAAATTTCTAATATTTCTGAATTTTATCAAATTTTGCGAAATTTCTAAAATTATTCAAATCTCTAAAATTATCATAGTTTCTAAAATTTTCGAAAATTTCTTAATTGTCAAAATTTCTAATATTTCTAAAATGTTCAAAATGATCAAAATTCTTTAAATTTCCAAAATTATTAAGATTTCTAAAAGTATCAAACTTTCTGAAATATTCCAAATTTGGTAAATTATCAAAATTTCTAAAGTGTTTCAAATTCATAAAATTGTCAATTTTCAAAATTTATAAAATTATCATTTCTGAAATTTCTAACAAATATAAAATTTCAAAAATGATTAAAATCGGTAAAATTATAAAAAGTTTTTGAAATGTTCGAAAAATTTTAAATTATCAACATTTCTAAAATTATAAAAATGTCTCAAATTTTGGAAATTTATAAATTTATCATTTCTGAAATTTCTAAAATATCCAAAATATCTAAAATTTCAAAAATCATTAAAATTGGTAAAATTATCAAAATTTTTGAACTGTTCAAAATTTCTAAAATTATTCAAATTTCTAAAAATATCATAGTTTCTAAAATTATCGAAAATTTTTGAATGATCGAAATTTCTAAAATTATAATTCGTCTCAAATTTTCAAATTCTATAAAATTATCATTTCTGAAATTTCTCAAATTTCCAAAATATCTAAAATATCTAAAATTATAAAAATGATTAACATTGATAATGTTATCAACATTTCTAAACTGTTCAAAATTTCTAAAATTATTAAAATTTCTGAAATTATAAAAACTGCTCAATTTTTCAAAATTTCTAATTTTTTTAAATTTTCAAAGTTTTTCAATTTGTTTAAATTCTAAAATTTGCAGAATTTCTGAAATTTCTTTAAAACTCTAAAATTTTTTAACGTTCTGATGTTTTCAATATTTCTTGTTATTTATATTTACCGTAGATTTACAATATTTTAAAACTTTCCAGAATTTCCTAAATTCATACAAAAATATGAAGTCACTATTTGCTCCTGTTTCATAGGAATAAAATAGGGCTGAAGTCATCCATCTCTTCCAAAAATTTGATTTTTTGAAAAATTTTCTTGTCAGGATGCCTGACTCATAATATTATATTTAAGGACACGGCTGACCGAAGATGGTCACTACTACTTGAGAAGGCGCCGCACGCTAGTGTCATACTAATGACTTTTTTATTCTATAACTCACACAATTTTGACGTCCAAAGGTCAGAAGTGAGTTCTCAAACGCGACCAAACAACATCGAAACGATTGGTAAAAGAATTTTTGAAAAAAAAATATAATTTGTTGTGCAGCCTGAAATTAGCACTCTAATTTTAAAAATAACAATTTCATTAAACAAAAGTTAGATAGTTTGACCACAAAATGAAATTGGGATTTTTCATTATTTTTTGTCTAACTTCACGGACATCAATACGAGTCTAAGGCAGTGCTAAATTGCATTACATTACTGACGAGTCTAGACAGTTAGAAGAATTAAAATAAAATAATAATTTAAAACAGAACAAACAATGCTAGACCCTGATGCCAATTTAAAAAAAAAAACTTTCTTTCAATAATGACACTTGGGTCAATTTGAAACAAATATCTTTCGAAAAACAAGAAAATAAGACTCACTGAACTTGCCAAAAAGGTAATGCGAGTCTAAGGCAGGGCTGAATCCCATTACCGTACTGACGAGTCCAGTAAGTCAGCTCAGAACGAAACTTGTTATCGTTTGCGTATAATTTAAAAAGATTTTGACACAATAATAAAAATGAATAAAAAACAAAAAAATTCTTGGCCCTAATGCCAATTAAAAAGAAACCTTCCTCTCAATCATGATACTCCGGTCATTTAAAAACCGATATCTTTCGAAAAACCAGTAAAGACGTAATTTACCTATTCGCTACTTAGATCTCGCATCTGACAATTAAGACAGTGGAAAAGCGGAACGAAAGTAGGAAAACTGTGTGGAAACGAGACGTAAACGAAGAAAATGAGAGGCGCTCATTTATAGAATCTCGAGTTGTCAGCTATGAGGCATTCGAACGAACAATCGTGACATCAGCTGTTGGGGTGCTGTGCGGTGTGCATTCCCTGGGGATTTTGAAATGCAACTTTTGCCTACCTCAGCGGAAAGGGGCAGTTAACTTTCGAGGTTATTACAGTTCCGGATCACGATCACGTGCATGCATGACTCTCGAGACGTGCAGTGGATAAAAATCCTCCTGTTCGGTGCATGGTGCCTCGCAGCCTCGCGACTGTAAAAAACACTTTACACTTTAACAGATTTTTCCATTCTTCATAGAGAGCTAGGAAGGCTAAGAATTTCCGAACTCTCTTCACGTAGTCCAGAAGCATGAGCATACACGCGGCTCCTTCTTTCTCCGTAAGTCAATTCCGTTCTCGCTTTATCCACCTACACATACGCACTTATACACAGAAAGAGGAGGTATTGAATTTAAATTGATGACATTACCATTTTTCAGTTTGGCACTTATTCCTATTTCTTCAGAGTCAACTCGCTGATTTCCCAATCCGCAGAACGTTAGGAAAATTGAGTTTGATAGAATTCATTACTTTTGTCACGAGGCAGATTATTTCGTCAGATATATCAATGCCACAGAAATCTGAACCTTTTTTCGAGAATGTAAAATTCAATTTTTAAAGTAAATCTAAAGCTTGCAAGTGCAGGCCTCGATCTCTAAAACTGAAGAAGTAAGATTCTCTGGTTGAATTAGCCAGAAATGGGTCACTGGTATCACTTGAGTGAAAATTTCACTGAGAACCAGTGAAATATCACTGATTGCCAGTGATTAAGTAAAAACGAGATCAGTGATCCACTTCTGGCTATTCAAACCAGTTAATCTTGAAAAAGTTTAAGGGGAAACAGTAGGTTTGGCTGCGCACATAAATGATTGCAACGACATCTATCCCTGGCAAATATAAGTACAAACTCATACCTGAAAATCGGTAGTATTCTGTTGGTGAAATTTTTGACCTGTTAGAGAGAGAAACTTATCAACGAGAGAGACAGGCAATCTTTAACCATTTTTATTGCACCCTCCCGTTTCGTTTTAGTTCTCGTTACTCGGCTTGCCTGTTCATCTGCAGGGAAATATAGAAAATTGACAAATATTTCCTCTATACAATCCGCGTGAGAAATAATGTATTGGCATTCCATAAAACAAAAAAATGAAATTCGGAAAATTGTACATATAAATAATGATTAAATAATGTTGGTAATCATAAAAGCTACTTTTATGACCTCAAACATAGGAATGTAAGAAAAATACTTAAAAACAGTGTCTAGCATTTCTACAAACAAAATATTGCAGGACTTTTCCAAGTTTTCCAGGACAATAATGAATTTTTCCAGGCACCTCTCTAAAAATGTGTCATATGCAAAATTTCTCATACGCCCCCAGAATCTGATTGCATGGTCAAAAACCGTTTTTTGGCAATTGTTCATTTTACCATGGTGAAAAATCATGAGGCTAAAATCGACAATATTTTAAAATTTCATATTCTTCCAACTTCGACAATTCACTTAAATTCTGTGTGTAATAATCTCTCTTTGATTAGAATTAGTTGAAATTTGACTGAGTTATATTATTTAAGTTTAATTTTCAATAAAGTAATTAAATTTTCAAGAAAATAGTTTAATTTTGAACCAAATTGATGAATTTTCAACCTACGAAGATGAATTTTCAACCAAATGATCGAAATTTAAATCAAAAGATTAAACTTCAATCAAAAAGAGTTACATTTTTAACCAAATAATTTATTTCTTCATAAGACAGATTAATTCTTAACAAAAAGGGATAAGTTTTTTACAGAGCATTTAAATATTCTATTTAAAAAATTAATTTTGAACAAAAAATATTAATGTTTAACAAGGAAACAAAATTTTCAACAAAATAGTTGAAATTTTAACCAAATTTCTGAATTTTCAACCTACAAAGATGAATTTTTAATCAAAACGATTTTTCAACGAAAGAAATTAATTTTCTACATAAATTTTCAAATTAATAGTTTTATTTTCAACTAAAAAAGATGAATTTTCACTAAATAAATACTTCAAACAAAAAGTTGAATCTTCAACCAAAGATGAATTTTCAACTAAAATGATGAATCTGCAAGCAAAAAAAATAAATTGTTATCAAAGGAGGTCAACTTTAAATCAAAAAACACCAATTTTCAACCCAGAAGACGAATTTCCTACAAACCAGTTGAATTTTCAAACCTGAAATATTGATTTTCTACCAAGAAGACAAACTTTCAACAAAATAATGTAATTTCCAACCAAGAAGAAGAATTTTCAACAAATAAAGATTTGTAAGAACTAGAAAAAAAAATATTTTATTAAAATTTATGAAAAAAAAAAAACGAATTTTCAAAAAGAAAGTTAAATTTTCAAGCAAACATTTGAACCTTGAAAAAAAAAATTAATTTTCAACAAAGTGGTTCAACTTTTACCCTAGTACTTGAATTTTCATTGTCAAAAAAATCACTCCTCAGCCAAAAATGAAATAGTTAATTTTTCAATTAAAAAAATTAATTTTCTACAAACAAAAAAATAATTTTCAACGAATAATGTATTAGTGGATATTAGAGAGGCAAATAAATTACTAACAAAAACCTTATATCAGAGTCACCCTATTCTTCATTTTCAAAAATCCCTAACTTTACTCTGCCCAATTTTTTATTTACCCTGGCTATTAATATTCAAATGCCAGAATGTTAATCTTCGAACATTTCTAACATACAATCTTTTATACATGGAATGACTCAATTTAAAATTAAAATGTAAAATTGTCTAATTGATTATCCTAAACAGTTATTTAAAATGCCTCTCATAGAAATTGCCTGACTTTTGCAAGATTTTTGTCAAAAGCCCTGACTTTCCCCGGCTTTATTGAAATCGTCGTTAAACTAGAAAAAAATCGGGAATAAATAAGAAGCTTTGGAATATTTTCGATAGTAGCTTCGCTATTTTCATCGTGATAAAGTGAACAAACAAGTACTAAAAAGGTGTGCGCAAAACGTTTGAGAAATTTTAAAAAGTGGGAATAGTAGCATACATTTCGAAAAATAGTGTCATGCAATTTTCAAAATATTGAATCGAGGGGTTAACTGACGGATAGTAGTACAGAACTAGATAACCAACAAAATGGGAATATTTCAGGGAAGCCAAAAAGCATTCAGTAAAATCGAAATCACTATTTAAAGGAAACAAATGTCTGCTCTGAAGCTGAAGTATTTCTAAATTAATGCCAAAAAAGATCGATCAAAAAAAGTTATCCAGGTTCAAGAAAATGGATGTGAAAGTTGACAATCTTAAAGTGGCACTGACCTAAAATTGATCCACACTAGACTGAAGATTGCGATAACAAATCCAATTTTCAGTTTGAAAATAAAGTAACCTCATGCCTTTGAGGTATTAGATTTCTTAATATGAGTAAACAAAGTTTGATCGAAAAAAGTTAAATACTTCCAAGAAAATCGACCCAGAATTTTAGTATTAAAATTTCATAGGTTTTCAAAATCGGCTTTGGATAGCGATTAATAATCGAATGAGGATGCTTATTGAGGATACAAAAGATTCTATCCAAAATAATTATCCAATTCCGACAAAATCAAAATTGAAGATCGCGAAATCACTATATGACAGACATTTTTTGGTAAAAATTAGGAAAAAATAGTAAAGACCGAATCCATTTCAAATCAGGCAGGTTCTACACTTGAAGTTGCAGAATCTCTCCGGGACAAAATATGTTGTTTTTTAGAGGAAATTAAGCGATACATATTTTTGCGATTCGCGAAAAAAAATTTTTTTACAGAGTTATGCGTATTTGAATTTTTGGCTTTGTTTTTGAAAAAAAAAATTTTCTTTAAAACTCGTTTTGTTGAATTTGTAATGTCATAAGGAAAATACTTTGTGAGTTCAATGCGGGCTAAATAACTTTTGTGGCCAGGAGAATTTTTTTTTTATAAAATCGAATTTTCGCATTTTTTTTAAAACAACAACAGATAAAAAAAATGTTGAGGGAATAGTTTGCACATTTAAAAAAGTTCTACAAAAAGTTCTCTTATGCATTTACGATATCTTGTACCATTTCCGAGAAAAATGAAAAAATTCAATTTTCATAAACGAAAAATTCTCTTCATTCCTGGCTTATGGAAATACCCACCAGTTTTCTTCAATATTTAAAAAAAATATACATGCATATGAGGAAAACTCCATGTGAGTTTTACGAAGGCTGAGCAATTTTTATCATCAGAAAATTATTTTTCCTGAATTCGAATTTTCAAATTTGTTGTTGAAACAATTAAGTTACAAAATTATTGTCAAGACAAGAAATTGTGTGACTGAAAAGTTTTTATATTCAATATATTCAAATATATTTCATATTTATCCAGGTATTTTTAAATAATTTATAAAAACCTTGTTTGAATCTCAGTTTGAAAAATAAATAAATAATACCTGGACCCACGTTTTCAGATTCTTATTATCTATTTATTCAGATTCTTCATTAGAGTTGTTTCAGCAAAAAATTTGAAAATTCGAATTTACGAAAAATGATTTTCTGATGATAACAATTTTTCAGCCCACGTGAAACTCACATAGAGTTTTCCTCATATGAACGAATATTTTTTTTTAAATATTGAAGAAAAATGGTGGGTATTTCCATGAGCCAGGAATGAAGAGAATTTTTTTTTATGAAAATTGAATCTTTTCATTTTCCTCGGAAATGGTACAAGATATCATAAATGCGTAAGAGAACTTTTTGTACAACTTTTTTTAATTTGCAAACTATTTTTTCAACATTTTTTTGTATCTGTTGTTGTTTTCAAGAAAAATGCGAAAATTCGATTTTATGAAACAAAATTCTCCTGGCCACAAAAGTTATTCAGCCCGCATTAAACTCGAAAGGTATTTTCCTTATGATATTACAAATTCAACAAAAATTTGCAAAAAATATAAGTGTGGTTTTTTTGAGAAAATCGACTATTCACATTTTTACAAAAACCGCTGCCATTTTGTTAATTTTGGAGATTTTTTTAATTTTCTCGCGGATTTCAAAAAAAGCGATAATTTCTAACAGAATGTGGAAATAAATCGTAAATATCTCAATTAGGTCAAAAGTTATACGAGTTTAATGAAAAAATTGTCTTTTTTTCAAAAACAAAGGCAAAAATTCAAATACGCATAACTCTGTAAAAAAATTTTTTTTCGCGAATTGCCAAAATATGTATCGCTTAATTTCCTCTAAAAAACAACATATTTTGTCCCCGAGAGATTCTGCAACTTCAAGTGTAGAACCTGCCTGATTGAAATGGATTCGGTCGAAAATATTTTTTTTCATTAAATAATAATAATTTCATGAAATATCAATGGTCAAAGGTTGGAAAAAAGTACTACTATGTTAAAATTTTACCTAAATTCGAACTAAAAGTTTATTAAAACACTTTTTTAAATTGATGTATCAAAAATGAGATTTTGGAAAAATCCTTCATCCGATCTGGTCCACATGAAATCCACATGAAATCAAATAAAAATTGAGCCAAAAACATTTTTTTTCTTTCAACTCAGAATTTATTAATTAAAAAACTCCTTTCTCCATCTTTTACGTACGTTTCGGTACAATTGCGTACCTTTTTCAAAAGGTTTTTAAAACCTAAATACAATAATATTTCAAATTAGCAATATTGAACATAAAAATGGAAAAAAATGAATAATTTCATAAATTATTGTAAAATTGTGCCTTTTCGAAATTAATCTTATCTCAGGTACAAATTTACATTTATTTATGAAATTATTCTTTTTATTTTTCTGTTCAATATTGCAAATTTGAAATATAATTGTATTTAGGTTTCAAAACCCTTTTGAAAAAGGTACGCAATTGTACCGAAACGTACGTGAAGGATGGAGAAAGGAGTTTTTTAATTAAAAAATTCTGAGTTGAAAACAAAAGAAAAAAATGTTTTTGGCTCAATTTTTATTCAATTTTATGTAGACCGTAAGACATAAAAAATTTAAAATTCTTAATCATCGTCGGTCGAAGAAAAGGATTGATTTGTTACTTATCAAATCATTTTACGATCTGATTTTGTTTCTAAAAAATCTCAACTCGGTGGATTTCATAAGAATTCAACAAATTTCATAGGATTTTAAAACATTTTCAAATATTTAAATGGATTTTCAGAAATTTTAACGGATTTTAAGTGATTTAAGAGGGTTTCAATGATTTTACGGGATTTCAAAGTATTCTGAGAAATTTCAAAATATTACAAAATAGATCCACGGATTTTGAAGGATTGCGTGAGGTTTCAAAAGATTTAACGAAATTTCGAAGGATTCCCGAATATTATAAAGGATTCCATAAAATCGCGTGAAAGCTTTTCAAATTTTTAAAACACCATAAAAACTTTGAAATCTGTCATAATCTCCTGAGAGCCCCTAAAATATGTTGAGATCCTCTAAAATTTCCTGTAAAACTTAAGAATCATTGCATATCCCCTAAAATCTCTAAAATCCCATAAAATCCGTAGAAATCCCTAAAAATCTTTTTTTTGTTAAATCATATAAATACCTTAAATATGGTGGAATCCCTTGAAATTCCTAAAATTAGTAGAAATCCTTAGAAATCCTGATAAAGTGAATTGTTTCTTTTCATTTATTCCCTCGATAACTTTTTAACATCCTTTGAAATTTTCCTAAAATGCCACGAAATTTTTTGAAAAAACTATCCTTTAAACTAACCTTACCTGCGCTTTAACTAAATCTTGAAAAACCTCAAAAATTTCTTCAAGTTTATAAAGTACCTTGAACCTTGGGAAATCCCTAGTAATCCCATAAAAATCGAGTAAAATCCCATAAAACATATTGAAATTTGTAATATCCTTCAAAATTTATTCAAAAATGATCAAATCTCCTGAAATCTTGTAAAAAAAATCCCATAGAAGATGATAAAGCTTCTTAAAATCCCTTGAAATACCTTGAGATCTTTTAAAATACCCTCAAAAAATTTTTTAATCTCTTAAATCCTAAAGAAATTTCTTATAATCATATGAAATCTTTTAATTTCTTTTTATATCCTATTCCGGAAAAATATATATCATATTGTAAGTTATTGAAATTTTGTAAATACCATAAGAATTCCTTAAAATCTTGAGAAATCAATTGAAATCCTTAAAAGTTTTTGAATCTCTTTAAATTTTCTATAATTCTACAAAAATCTTCGAGATCGAATGAAATTCCTGGAAATCTTTTGAAATCTCGCACAGCATCAAGAAATGTTTGACATCTTTAAAAATTCCTCTAAAAATGTGTAAGTCTTTGAAATCTCCTGAGACCCCATAAAAGCCCATGAAATCCGTAGAAATCCCTGGAAGTGCCTTGAAATTATATTCATTTTCTATAGTCGTTTAGAAATCTTTTTTAAATACTTCAAAATTTTCTTAAATCACACGACATTCTTTGAAGACCATTAAAAATTTTGAAATCTCTTTACATTCCTTGCAATTTTCAAAAATACCCCCAACTGTTCAAAATCTTCTGGAATTCCTTTAAATTGATAAAGTACGTTCAATCTTGTGAAATCCCTAGTAGTCCCTCGAAAATTGAGCAAAATATCTTGAAATGCCCGAAAATACCGCAAAATCCCAGAAAATATGATAAATCGCCTTGAAATCCCTTGAAATATTTGAAAACACCTAATCTATGGAAATTCATTATAATCTCATGGAAAAACCTTTTAATTTATTTTAAAATCCTACCAAATTCTTTGAAATGTCATTAGGTCCATTGTAATCTTTGAAATCTCTTGCTATTTCTTGGAACCTTATAAAATATCCTAAAATCTCTCAAATCCTATAAAATCGATTAAGACTTTATTAATCTTTAAAGTCCTTGCTTATCCTACAAAATCGCAAAAGTCTGGAAAAATCCGTACAATACCCTTGACGTACTTTGAAATCCCGTAAAAAATCTTGAAATTTGTAATATCTCTTGCAGCACCTTCAAAAATTTTGAAAACCTTAAATCCTCTGAAATCAGATTAAATGTTTTGGAATCTCTCAAAATCACTTGAAACCTTTGTAATTCTCTGAAATCCCTTGGAATCTTTTGAAGAACTCTAAAAGCTCTAAAAGCTTATAGAATCCTTTCAAATACCTGAAGTCAGTTAAAATCCTTCGAAACCCCTTGGAATTTACTGAAACCTTTGAAATCGGAAACCAAATCGAGCCTGAAATAAAAAAGGACACGTTCAATATATAAAGGGCATTATTCTTGTGAATGGTACTTGCAGGGCATCTTGAGTGGAATTTATCAAATTGAATCAAATTTGTTCGAAACTTCGCTTTCAGAACACGATTCTGTGTTCAGGACACTCTGCTGGTCACGCGGTCTGTTTACAGAATGTTCAGGTGCAAATAGGGGTACCGGGTCCTATTTGTTATTGCAAACCCAAATAGCCGTGCGAGAAGCAAAGTTAAGGATTAATTGAGTTAAACAGTCCTCGAACTGAACCCAAGGTGATCTGCATCGAAGAGTCTACCTTAGAATAACCTTTAGCATTCAGCAAGGAGGACAAAGTGGGTAAGTCACTTGGGGGCGGCAAGTAAATAGACTAACTGAATTTCCCTATCACCGTGTTGTACACATTCCCAGTGAATCCTCAGTACACCTCCGATTTTCGATGCTTTTAAATCTCTGATGAACTAGCAACAAATGGCAATCTGAGTCGATATGCGGAATCATTCTTGGTGATACCGGACTCTTGGGTATACATATCCTGTACGCGAAGCAAACGCTTCCGAATAGAAAAATTTCTATTTCCGCTGTATTCTTTTTTACAATTACTTCCTCATAGAGGAAGCTTTGTAATGGTAACATTTTCAAAAAATGTTTAAATTCATTTACCTAAACCTTCCTCAATTTAAAAATGTCTAATACAATGTTCTAAGCAATTGTCTGGATATGTGTGGATGTGTGTTTTTTTATTAATATAATTCAAAGTTGAAGCAAGAACAGAAACGATGTGTTGATTCGAGACGAATAGATCGACCTATAATATTATTTCATTTTATTAAATAGTAAGGAAGCTATGGTAATGCATAATATTTGGAAATACGGTTTTTTATAGTAAAACTTTTTTCTTCAACATGATTCAAGGTTGATGCAAAAATATAAAAGATTCCTTGGTTCGAGACGAATCGATTGACCTGCAATAATAATACATTTTACTAAAGAGTAGGGAAGTTATGGTAATTTATATATTTTCAAAATCAATTTTTATAGTTAAAATTTGCTTATTCTCATAATTTGAAGTTGATGCGAGAATAGAAAAGATTCCTTGGTTCGAGACGAATCGATTGACCTATAATATTGATACATTTTATTAAAAATTAGGAAAGTTATGGTAATTTATATATTTTGAAAATCGGTTTTTTATAGTAAAACTTTTTTTACTAATATAATTCAAAGTTGATGCTAGAATATAAAAGATTCCTTGGTTCGAGACGAATACATTGACCTATAATATGAACACATTTTATTGAAGAATAAGAAAGCTATGTTAATGCATCATATTTGGAAATACGGTTTTTTATAGTGAAACTTTTTCTTCAACATAATTAAAAGTTGATGCTAGATTATAAAAGATTTCGTGGTTCGAGACGAATCGATTGACCTATAATATTAATACATTTTATCAAAGAGTAGGGAAGTTATGGTAATTTATATATTTTGAAAATCGGTTTTTTATAGTAAAACTTTTTTCATTAATATAATTCAAAGATGATGCAAGAACAGAAAAGATGTGTTGATTCGAGAAGAATCGATTGACCTATAATATTGATACATTTTATTGAATAATAAAGAAGCTATGGTAATGCATAATATTTGGAAATACGGTTTTTTATAGAAAAACTTTTTTCTTCAACATGATTCAAAGTTGATGTAAGAATATAAAAGATTCCTTGGTTCAAGACGAATCGATTGAGCTATAATATCAATACATTTTACTAAAGAGTAGGGAAGTTATGGTAATTTATATATTTTCAAAATCAATTTTAATAGTTAAAATTTTCTTATTCTCATAATTTAAAGTTGATGCTAGACTATAAAAGATTTCTTGGTTCGAGACGAATCGATTGACCTATAATATTAATACATTTTACCAAAGAGTAGGGAAGTTATGGTAATTTATATATTTTTAAAATCGGTTCTTTTATAGTACAACTTTTTTCATTAATATAATTCAAAGTTGATGCAAGAACAGAAAAAATGTGTTGATTCGAGACAAATCGATTGCCCTATATTATTAATACATTTTATTAAAGAATGAGGAAGCTATGGTAATGCATAATATTTGGAAATACGGTTTTTTATAGTGAAACTTTTTCTTCAACATAATTAAAAGTTGATGCTAGACTATAAAAGATTTCTTGGTTCTTGACGAATCGATTGATCTATAATATTAATACATTTTATTAAAGAGTAGGGAAGTTATGGTAATTTATATATTTTAAAAATCGGTTTTTTATAGTAAAACTTTTTTCATTAATATAATTCAAAGATGATGCAAGAACAGAAAAGATGTGTTGATTCGAGACGAATCGATGGACCTATAATATTGATACATTTTATTGAATAATAAAGAAGCTATGGTAATGCATAATATTTGGAAATACGGTTTTTTATTATATTATTATAGATTAGCAGTTCGAACTCGAAAGTTCATTGCTTCATCTACCCGAGACCGCCACACATCTCTGTCTTGTGCATTCTCCATCCAGTTTAAGTAATCATGTCCTAGTTCTTTTAGATCATCCCTTACATTTTTCTCCCATCTGTTTCTCGGTCTGCCTAGGGGTCTCTTACCAGTCGGTCTCCCTCTTAAAACTTGCGCCACTGTTCTTTCATTGCCCATTCTTGCTACATGCCCCGCCCATCTTAATTTACGCGCTTTCATTACTCTATTAATATTTGCTGACCCGTAGAGAGCGTGCAGCTCATCATTATGCAGTTTTCTCCACTCGCCGGTCTCTTCGTCCCTTTTTGGACCATAGATTTTTCTAAGTACTTTATTCTCGAAAACTCTAAACCTATTCTCTTCTCCTTTCGTCAGCGCCCACGTTTCACACCCGTACATGAAGACCGGCATTATTATCGTTTTGTAAATTCTTACTTTGATGTTTCTAGATAGCGATCGCGATTTTAGTAGCGTGTTTGCTGCATAATAGCACCCATTGCCAGCGTGTAGCCGCGCATTGATTTCCGTTTTAATCTTATTTTCGCTAGTTATAATAGACCCGAGGTATTTAAACTCGTTAACCCTTTCGAATTTCATATTTCCGGCCATTAGATCCCCGTCTTGATTACTTTCTCCGGACCTGACGACGGTCATATATTTTGTCTTCGATTCGCTAACTTCCAAGCCAATCTCTTTGGCTTTTGCGATCAAGATTTCTGCATTTTTAGCTACCGTTTCTTTATCATCCCCTAGTACGTCGAGATCATCCGCATATCCAAGAATTTGTATTACCCCATTGAGGGTAGCACCGGTCGGATTCGCCTGCACTTGCCTAACCACGTATTCTAAAACTAAGTTAAAAAGGACGCACGAAAGTGCATCGCCCTGTTTCAGGCCATCGCGGATCGAAAACTCTTCAGATAAACTACCGTTTACGCGTATTCTACCCTTACTGCCGCTTAAGCAAATTTCGATAAGTCTAACCAATTTTCTTGGCACACCCAAGAACTCTAGGATCCAGTACATTCGCGCGCGTATAATAGAGTCGTAAGCTTTTTTAAAATCGATAAATACCTGATGTACTGCTTCATTAAATTCCCATTTCTTTTCTAACAGTTGTCTAATTGTAAACATTTGATCGCTTGTAGATCGGTTTCGGCGGAATCCACACTGGTAATCCCCAATGATTTCCTCGGCAAAAGGAGTTAGTCTACTTAGGATAACATTAGACAGGATCTTGTAGCACGAAGGCACAAGTGAAATTCCCCGATAGTTGTTACAGTTAGTTTTATCGCCTTTTTTAAAGATGGGAATAATGATAGAGGTATTCCATTCTTCCGGCATGCGTTCTGTTTTCCAAACTGCGCGTATCAATTTACAAATTTGCCTTGTGAGGCAAGGGCCTCCATTTTTTATCAGTTCTGACGGTAGGTCATCGATGCCCGCGGCTTTGTTATTTTTCAACTTCTTTATGGCCATTTCTATTTCTATATCAGTAGGATCGTTAATTAATACATCAGCAGTGTGGATTTCGCCGAGATTACCTTCAACGGGGGCTTCGCGTACATTTAATAGTTTATCGAAATAATCTTTCCATAAATTCAGTCTCTCTGTCGCATCGGCTACTAGATTGCCATTTTCGTCCCTCATTACTTCCGTTCTACTTTGAAAGCCTTTCCTTATAAAATTGATTCCCCTGTACATCTCACGCGGGTTATTTTGTTTATTATGCGCTTCTATTGCTAGTATTTTATTCTTTTCCCACTCCCTTTTCTTGGATCTATAGAGCCTATTTGTACTTTTGCTAATCTCGAGATATTTCTTATGTGTTTGATCGCACTTATTTTGTAAACTACTTAGTCTGGCCTTCCGACGTTTCTCAAACCAGAGTTTGCACTCTTCGTCAAACCATGGTTTGCTTTTGGTTACTTTCTTAAAACCTATCGTAAGTTTCGCGGCTGCCTTTATCGCCTTTTTCGTATTGCTCCACAGGGTTTCCGGGTCCTCCTCGTGATTATTGTTATCGTCTCTCTGTTCTTGGAGAGCGTCGAAACTATTAGAAATCTCAACTTGGTAATTTAATGTTTCTGTTGCTGTTTTTAACTTATCTATATTGAAACGAACTGTTGGCTCTGTGCGGCTTGTTTTCTTACTTAACGCTAGCCTAGATCTTAGTTTTACTATCACGAGAAAATGGTCTGAATTTAAATCCGCTCCCCTATACGATCTTATATCGAGAATGTTTGTATGACGTCTTCTGTCTATTAGAACGTGATCAATCTGATTGTGAGTTTTACCATCTGGTGATGTCCAGGTGGCCTTATGTATATTTTTATGCTTGAAATATGTGCTTTTGACAACGAGGTTCTTTGAAGCTGCAAAGTTTATTACTCTGGTTCCATTATCATTACTGACGTCATGCAAACTTTCTGATCCTATTGTAGGCCTATACATTGGTTCTTTTCCAATTTTCGCGTTGAAATCCCCCAATACTATTTTTGCGTCAAACGTTGAGAACTTGTCAAAAACCTGCTCGATTGTTTCATAAAAAAGATCTTTAGTGTCTTCGTCTTTGTCCTCGGTGGGGCAGTGCACATTGATTAATACGTGTTTGCTGAAATTACCCTTTAGTACAATGTATGATAACCGGTCGTTAATGAATTGCATGTCGATAAGTGCTTGCGAAATTCGTTTATTAATAAGAAAACCAGTCCCCAGTCTTTGCCCCTTAGCTCCCCCATAGTGAAAAGTATAGTCATCCTTAGAAATTGACGCGAAATCGCCCGACCAGCAGGTTTCTTGAAGTGCTATTACGTCAGTTTTGTATTCAATTGCTATCTTAATGAGTTCGCTAAATCGGCCAGTTTTTAGACTACGCGCGTTTAGAGTTCCCACCCTTAGATCTTTAACTGTAGTTTTTTGTTTTTGCAAGTTAGCCATGGTAGTTTCAAGATAATCCGCACGTTAGGATCCTATTCCGATCGTAGGTGAGTCCACTGTCCCAGGAGTGATAACCCCCATACCTCCCTAGGTCTAAGTATGGGAGCTTTCCGACTCTGACAAGGACCATGTCAACTTGTCGTCAGACACATTACAGTTTCATCCTCGTACCCTAACGTCCCCCTGCAAGGCAGCGCGCCTACTGGCATCAATACCCCTTTGGCCCTATGCAGGCGAATCATTCCACACATCCCTTGCGGGCAGTGTCATCGCTGCAGTGTCCAATGGGCAGCAGGATTTTTCCCTTACAAGATTTTTAGTTTTGGTTCGGGTATAGTTTCTAGGTGGGTACACGCGGCACCTTGGCTTGCCAGAACCCACCCATTGTGTATGAACGCGAATGGGTGGGTCCCCCCAAGCCATGGTTGTCGTGTACCTATTTTTTACCAGTGCTAGATTCACCACACCCACGACTGGCTCCTATCGGCTGTCCGCGACTGCTTATTCTTGTATTCGCAATTAACCTTGGGGGCTGTTCAGCCTTACGGGCCGTTCCTCTATCCGCAACCTGAGGACGCGCTACGTAGTGGTGATAGGAAACCCACCGAGTAGTACGGTTTTTTATAGAAAAACTTTTTTCTTCAACATGATTCAAAGTTGATGCAAGAATATAAAAGAATCTTTGGTTCAAGACGAATCGATTGAGCTATAATATCAATACATTTTATTAAACAGTAGCAAAGTTATGGTAATTTATATATTTTGAAAATCGGTTTTTTATAGTAAAACTTTTTTACTAATATAATTCAAAGTTGATGCGAGCACAGAAAAGATGTGTTGGTTCAAGACGAATCGATTGCCCTATAATAATAATGCATTTTATTGAAGAATAAGGAAGCTATGGTAATGTATTATATTTGAAAATGCGGTTTTTATAGTAAAACTTTTTTCTTCAACATAATTCAAAGTTGATGCAAGAATATAAAAGATTCCTCGGTTCGAGACGAATCGATTGACCTATAATATTAATACATTTTATCATAGAGTAGGGAACTTATGGTAATTTATATATTTTGAAAATCGGTTTTTATAGTAAAAATGTTCTCATTCTTATAATTATAAAGTTCATGCGAGAATATAGAAGATTCCTTGGTTCGAGACGAATTGATTCACCTATAATATTAATACATTTTATCAAAGAGTAGGGAAATTATGATAATTTATATATTTTGAAAATCGGTTTTTCATAGTAAAATTTTTCTCATTCTCACAATTTAAAGTTGATGCGACAATATAAAAGATTCCTTGGTTCGAGACGAATCGATTGACCTATAATATTAATACATTTTATCAAACAGTAGCAAAGTTATCGTAATTTATGTTTTGAAAATCGGTTTTTTATAGTAAAACTATTTTTACTAATATAATTCAAAGCTGATGCGAGAACAGAAAAGATGTGTTGGTTCAAGACTAATCGATTGCCCTATAATAATAATGCATTTTATTGAAGAATAAGGAAGCTATGGTAATGCATAATATTTGAAAATGCGGTTTTTATAGTAAAACTTTTTTCTTCAATATAATTCAAAGTTGATACAACAATATAAAAGATTCATTGGTTTGAGACGAATCGATTGACCTGCAACATAACTACATTTTATTAAAGAGTAGGAAAGTTATGGTAATTTATATATTTTTAAAATCGATTTTTATAGTAAATATTTTCTCATTCTCATAATTCAAAGTTGATGCGAGAATAGAAAAGTTGTGTGGATTCAAAAAGAATCGATTGACCTATAACACTGATACATTTTATTGAAGAGTCACGAAGCTATGGTAATGCATAATATTTGAAAACACGGTTTTTTATAGTAAAACTTTTTTCATCGACATAGTTCAGAGTTGACGCATGAATAGAAAAGACTTTTTGATTATACATTTTCAAATAGAATAATTCTGACAATTTTTTGTAAAGAAATCATAAAGCTGGAAAAGGGATAAGGTGCGACAGAACTTTTCGCAGCTCGAAAAATTATCATTTCGAATACAAAATTTGATTTGCCCGATTTGTCTTTTTATTTAAAGTTATTTTGTATTATTTTATAATTTTGTATTTTTTATAAATTTTTATTTTTAAATTGATCAGAATGAAGGTTTTGGTTTGTCTATTATTGAAAAAAATAACTAATGCTTCCTCTATGAAGAAGCAAATACATTTGCTAACGGGAAGCAAAATGCTCGTGAAAGGAGCACCATATATTTATAAATATATTATATAAAGCATTCTTTTTCACAAATTTTTCAATATGAGCATGTATATATAATAACCGTTTGTCAGGGGAAACCTATAAATAAAAAAGGCAGGATTTAAAAAAAAATGGAAAAAGTCAGGGAATTTCGGTAAGAAGCAATTCGAGTTGAGAATAATCAGGGCTGTCGCGCAGTCAGTTTTAATCAATTTTTTTCTCAAATCACTTTTTGGGAACTTTTTAAAGATAAGGTCACTATTGTCACTTTTTTAAACAAAAGGTTAATTTTAGTGACTTTTCTTTCAATAAATTAACCCATGGGTTAACCTCTATCAAGTACAGGGGTCTATACCTATTTCAAGAGCTTAAAAAAGTTTTAAAGGATTTCAAAAGCTTTTGAAAGGATTAGAAATATTTTAGGTTATTTTGAAAGATTCGAAAGAATTTTTAATATATTTGAATTATCTAAATTATTTTAATACAAATAATTTGTAATTAAAAGGATTTTAAAGATTTTAGAGTATTTTTAGAACTTTGAAGGATTTTTTATAAAGCTTTAAAAAGTTTCAAGTGATTTTAAAAAATGTCAACGGATTCAGAAAAATTTCAAAGGGTTTAAAATATTTCAGGGCAGTGTTACAAGGCATTTTTCAAGTAATTGAAAATTTTTAAAGAAATTTCCAAGGTTTTTAATGATTTTAAGAGATTTTGAACATTTTCATGGGATTTTAATAAATTTTCCAATAAATCAGGAAATACAACATTTTTTCAGAATTTCACGGGATTTTAGAATATTTTGATGGATTTAAAAAAAATTATTCACAAGAAGTTAGGGATTTCGTAGGGTTTGAAAGGTTTCAAGAGAGCTTTTGAGATTTCACGATATTTCAAAAGATTCCATGGAATCTTCAATTAATGTCAATAATTTTAAGGGATTCCAAAGAATTTTAAAGATATTAGAGTATTATAAAAAATTACAAGGGTTTAAAAAAGATTTTAAAGCATTTGGAATATCTTAAGGTATTTCGAATAGATTTTAATAAAAAGTTTACTTTTTTACTACCTTAATTGTATAGTTTAAAAATTGTAATAACTAACTTAATTGAAAAATATATAGGCATAAGTTAGAGTAAAATATTTCAGTCACAATTTTCAACCAAATATCTGGATTTTTACACGAAAATATGAAATTTCTTTACCGGAAAAAATTTATTTTCAAACCAAAAAGATGATTTTTAACAAAAAAGTTACTTTTCCACCAAATTTGGACTTTTTACAAAAAGTAGTTAAATTTTTAACAAAATACAAGAATTTTCAAACAAATGGTTGAATTTTTATACTGAAAATATTAATTTTCAACAAAAAAGTTAATTTTCAACGAAATGATTTAATTTTTTACCATTTACAAACCAAAAAGACGAATTTTCTACAAAAAAGTTTATTTTTGAACAAATTTGGACTTTCTACTGAAATACTCAAAGTTTTAACAAAATGCATGAATTTTCAACCAAATGATTAAATTTTCATCCAAAAATATTAAATTTCATCATCCAGAAAACAGTTAAATTCCCAACAAAAAAGTTAATTTTCAACCAACTAGTTGAAATTTTTACAATTTTCAAAAACCAAAAATACTAATTTCCAAGAAAACAGTTGAATTTTCAACAAAATAGTTCATTTCCAACCAAATAGCTGAATTTTCTACCATTTTCAAACCAAAAAGACGAATTTAAAAAAAGAGTTAAATTTTCAACAAAAAAGGTAATTTTCAACTAAATAGTTTAATTTTCTATCAAAATATTAGAATCTTCCACCCTCTAAAGAAAACGAATTTAAAAGAAAAAAGTTAAATTTTCAACGAGAGATGAATTTTCAACTAAAAGTATGTATCTTTAACCAAACAGCTGATTTTTTAACAAATTAGGCAAACTTTCAAATAAGTAGTTTTCCAACAGAAAAAGAAAATTTCCAAAAAATCTGCTGAACCCTCTTCAGAAATTTTTTTACCAAAAGAGATGAGTTGAACTTTATACCAAAATAGTTGAATTCAACCAAAAAAGACGAATTTTCAACAAAATAGCTGAATCCAAGAAGGAAAAAAAATGCACTAAATTGTTGAATTTTCTAACCAAAAAGACGAGTTTTTTACAAAATAGTTGCATTTTCAAACCGAAAATATGAGTTTTTCACAAAAAAGTTACTTCTTAACGAAATAAAGCAGTTGGATTTTTCACAAAATGCACGAATTTTCAACCAAAGTATATGAATTCTCAACGAAAAATATAATAGTTGATATTATTTCAAACAAAAAAGACTTTAAATTGAAATCAGTCATAGTTGCATTCAATCAAAAAAGATAAATTTTCAAGAAAATAGCTGAATCATTAACCAAAAATGATTAATTTTCTATCCAAAACTGACCCATAAACCTCTCTCATTAGAAGATAATATACAAAAAACACAAAGTAACTTCGAAGTAACTAAAATTAAAGTTCCAAGTTACTGCAAAAATCGTAACTAAATTAAAAAAGTAACAAATAATGTAACTTTTCAGTAACTCAGTTCATATTGTGAATTGATAATAATAAAAAGAAAAAAGACGAAAGAAATAAAAAAGTACAGTTTTCAATATTTCAACTTTTCGGAAATCTTAAATTTTTTTGTAAAGATTTGAAAGTTTCTACAATAATTTACGTAAAATTAAAAGTGTTTTCATGACGTCAAACACCCAAATTGAAAAAAATGTAAACTCCTGTAGTTTTCTGTTATACCTTGTAGATTTTTTCGACAAAGTAGAACAAATATTAATAAAAAGTTATACAAATTTTTGAATTGTAGAAACTTATACTTTATTCTTAATTTTTTCACTTTTCTACTAGAAAATACAAGAAAAAAATAGGTTTTTTTTAATTCTTTTTTTTTAATTTTGTACATTTTATTACAAAAAAGTATATGTTTCAACAAAAAATTACAGTTGTAGAAATATTTTACTTTCTTGCAAAAAATGTTTTCACTGGTAGCTTTATTATTTTTGGTTAAAAATTCTACTATCATATTTTTGGTTTTGTTGCACATTTGTCTTTTTGGATAGAAAATTCGTACTTTTGAATTAAAAAGTCAACTATTTGGTTTAAAATGCAACAGTTTTTGGTTGAAGTTTAATGATGTTTGTCTGATAATTCGATCATTTCGCTCAGAAGGATTTTTTTAGATTCATTTTTCTTTGTTGAAAATGGACTTCTTTGTTGAAAATTCAACTATTTCATTAAAAACTTATATTTTTTGTTTAAAATTCAACTTTTTCTTGTACATTCGTAATTTTGACTCGAAAATTAGTCCTTTTGGGCTAAAAATTCATCTTTCTTGGTTAAAAATCAACTTTGTTGGTAAAAATTCAACTCTGTGCTAAAAAAATAAATTTTTTTTAATTCAACTGTTTGGTTAAAAATGAAACTGTTTTTGGTTCAAGTTTAATCATTTTTGTTTGAAATTGCAATCATTTTTCTACAAAGAATTTGTTTAAATTCATCTTTCTTGGTTGAAAATCAACTTTGTTGTTGAAAATTCAACTATTCAATTGAAAATGCAACTGTTTTGATTCGCGTTTGATAATTTTTAATTAAAAATTCGACCATTTGTCTGCAATATTATCTTTGAAGGTTGAAAATTAAATTATTCGATTGAAAATTCCAATATTTTTTTGTAAATATTTGCCTCTTCTGTTTTAAAATTTTAGCTATTTGGTAGCAAGGGCAACGTTTGGTTGAAAATTCAATTTTTCGGTTTAAAATTTATCTCTCTTGGTTGAAAATTATATTTTTTGTTGAAAATTTATATTTTCGTTTCTGAAAGTTAACTGTTTTCCAAAACATGCGACTCTTTACTTGGTTTAAAATGCAACTACTTTTTCAAAAATTTATTTTATTGATTAAAGGTTCATCATTTTAGTTGAAAATTTATTTCTTTAGTTGAAAAATGAACTATGATGTAGAAAATTCTTCTTTTTTTTAATTAAATTTATACCTTTCTGTTCGAAATTGATCTCTTTTAGTTGAAAATTCAACTATGTCGTGAAAAATTGGTATATGTTATTGAAAATTCGCCCTTTTTAGTAGAAATGTAATATTCTTGGTTAAAAATTCAACTATAATTGATTGAAAGTTAAACTCCTTTATTAAAACTTAATATTGTTGGTTACAAATTTATAATTTCAGGTTGAAATTCGTCTTTTTAGTACAAGAATTAACTCTTTTGTCGAAAATTCTTTTTTCTTTTGGTTCTAAATTATTCTTTTTAACTGAAAATTTAACTATTGGATTGGAAATTCATTTTTTGGTTGAAGATTCATCATTTCAGTTAAAAGTCTATCACTTTGGTTGAAAAATTAACCATTTTGTTGGAAATTCCTTTTCTTTTGTTTCTAAATTAATCGTTTTTACTAAAAATTTAACTATTTCACTTTTGATTGAAAATTGATATTCATTGTTGAAAATTCAACTAATTGATTGGAATTTTTTTTTTTTTATTGAGTGTCTATAAATCTTTTTTACTGAGAATGTTATAACTCCATTTTTGGTTGAAGATGCATTTCTTCAAAGATTCGTGCGTTTTGTTGATAATTTGTAAAAAATTCATCTCATTTACTTGAAGTGATCTTTTTTATTTGAAAATTCAACTATTTGGTTGAAAATTCATGTCTTTTGTTTGAAATTGGTCTTTTTTAGTACAAAATTAATTTTCTTTGTTGAAAATTCAACTATACTAGGTTAAAAGTTGAACTGATTTGTTAAAAATTTATTGTTTGTTTGAAGAAGCATCATTTCAGTGGAAAATTCAACTATTTGGTTGAAAATTCATGTCTTTTGTTTAAAATTGGTCTTTTAGTAGAAAATTAATTTCTTCTGTTGAAAATTCAACTATAATAGGTTGAAAGTTGAACTGATTTATTAAAAATTTATTGTTTGTTTGAAGACGCATCATTTCAGTTGAAAATTCATGTCTTTTGTTTAAAATTGGTCTTTTTTAGTAGAAAATTAATTTTCTCGGTCGAAAATTCAACTATACTAGGTTGGAAGTTGAACTGATTTGTTAAAAAATTTTTTTTGAAGACGCATCATTTCAGTTGAAAATTCAACTATTTGGTTGAAAATTCATGTCTTTTGTTTAAAATTGGTCTTTTTAGTAGAAAATTAA
>CAKNYM010049383.1:90425-124892 GCA_932195095.1 Andricus curvator
GGGGGGGGGCGGGATGGTACCCCTGTGACTGGTCACAGGCGTCAATTTACATGTCGTATATGTGGAATTTGGTTGAAGTCGACTGAAGAAAGCGATAGTGATGATACTGATACAATTGAAAATCACATATTTTGTGATTATTGCTTGCTTTGGTGTCATAAAGAGTGTGCAGTCAAAAATATTCCAAAGAGTAAATATTGGATGTGCCAAAACTGCCACAAGAAAGAAATATTTGGTAAAACTTCGATGTGATAATAAAAATTTCAGTCTGAATTTGTAAGTTTTTATGTAAATTGTGATAAATTACACAAATCAGTTTTGTACTTAACCTTAAATTGGTGATTGTACGTAAATATGGAGAAACTACATATGATATCTAATACGTACTGTTACTGCATTAATGTTTATATCCATGTGAAATAAATTATATTTGATATATCATTTAATATTACATTTTCGTATTTCTCAATTTTATTCTTCCTTCCATTGAAAATTAATTTTTAGTTTTTTTTTTTTAATTTAATTTTTTTTTCAACTATCTATTCAGAAACAAATTTAAATCAAAATAATCATTCTATACTTTAATAATGTTAGTTTAAGAAATATAATATCAATTATTTGTCTATTTCTTTCGAATTTTAAATAATAAAATATAAATTATTTGTCTATTTCTTTCGAATTTTAAATAATAAAATAAGTTGGTGGTAAGCCTGTATTTAATGGATTCCGCTGAACATAACCTATTTATCTTGATGTTGATAGAGGTAGACCAGCTGATAAACTAGAAGTGGAGTGACAGGTGATGACAGAATTGAAGATTATTCCATGATAGTTACCGTGGTTACCGTATGAATTGATTGAAAGAAATTAGTGTTTTATATAATATTAAAGTAAAATTTTAAAGATAATGACGCCGAAAAGTGGTGCGAGGCTAGAGGACCGGAGATGCCTAATATTGTCTAATTAAAAGCAGTAAAATTAATTAAGTGCATTATTTTCAGGACGACTAGACAAATGGTGAAAATAGGCTAGTCGTCCCGAATTTCGGGGTGACTAACATTTTTGGTGATTTTTGTCTAGTTAAAAGGAGAAATTTCATAAAATGCATTATTTTCGGGATGAATAGCCGAATGGTGAAATTAGGATTGTCAATTTTGGTAATTTTTGTCTAGTTAAAAACAGTAAAATTAATAAAGTGCATAATTTTCGGGATGACTAGCCAAATGGTAAAGATAGGCTAGTCGTCCCGAATTTCGGGATGACTAGCATTTATCTTGATTTCAGGCTAGTCGTCCCGAAATTCGGGACGACTAGCCCAAAATTAAGAAAAATGCTATTTTTCCCGAAATTCGGGACGACTAGACGCAGCCATTTAGAAAATATGGAAAAAAGAGAAACTTTTTGAAAAAGAGGAAAAAAGAGGAATAGAAGAATTTTTGTGATGTGAAATTCTTCAAAAGTTGTGAATATTCTTTAAAATGTTTGAAATAAGTTTTTTTATTGAAAATACCAATTTCCGACAACAACAAAACTAACATAAACCAACATTTTTCAGAAATTCTTAATCATGTTCAAATCATGATGGTTTTTCATTTTAAAAATGCCAATTTAGGATATAAAACGCCAACGTAACCTAAAATTGTTAAAACATGATGTATCTGCTTTCAAATCTAATAATTTTTTTAATGAAAATTTATATTTTCAACAAAAGACACTAACACAAACCAACATTGTTCAAGCTTGAAAATTTGAATTATTTATACAAAAATCATTAGATAATAAATGTGACTCATTTGCAACCAACTAGTTGAACTTTTAATCAAAAGAGATAAATCTTCCAAAAAAAGGTTATTTTCAACCAAAAATGGTGAATTCTCAACCAACAAAGATGAATTTTTAACCAAATAGTTAAATTTTCCTGCGAAAAGGCAACATTTTTTTGAAGACAGTTAAATTTTACAAGAAGAAATTTAATATTCAACCAATAAAATTGAACTTGCAACCAGAAAAGATGACTTTTTTATTATAAAAAAGGAATTTTTAATCCAAAAAAAGACCATTCTATCATAAAAGAGAAATTTTCAATCCAAAACGATTAAGTTTTTATCCAAAAAGGCAAATGTTCCGCCAATCAGTTACATTTTTTACCAAAAAAGGATGCCTTTCAAACAAAATGGTTGAATTTTTCATTATATAATTAAATTTTGAACCAAATAGTCAAATTTTTTGATCAAAAAGGGAAGTTTCTTGAACACAGGAACTGGGAAAAGGAAGTGTAAAGACTGTAACTGAATTATAAGTTAATCAATTTTAAACATTTTCGACTTTGAAACGCCCAACTGTTAAGGCTTGCAATTGAAAAAAAATAAAACTTTGAATACGGATTCACGAAATTAGAAATGGCTCAATTTCAATCGCATGTAATTAAAAATGTGCTCACAATGAAGCTTTAATGAGAAATTATTCAATTTTGAATATTCTCAATTGAAATGGTACAATTTTTTCTGAATTTGAATTTCAATTTTAAAAGTTTCATCGTGGATAAAATTCAAACTAAGAAAAGCGTAATTCTAAGAAAAACAGCAAAAATTCGATTATTCGAATTTGAAAAAAAAAATCTAAAAAAGTAGAAAAAGTCACACGATCCTAGCCCTGTATTTGCATAACCGAAATTAAAACCAAAATCGGAATAATGCAACAATATCCATGAATCAGAGCTCTTCAATTTTCCGGGCAATTTGCTCCGCAATAAATTAAGTCAAAATTACTAAAACACTAATAGAGATTTTAAAGGGTTGGTTTTGAATGATACTGCAAAGGGAATACGAAAGGATTTGCAACTCCCTCGGTTGTATTATTTCCCCTTCTCCCGCGTCTGCTACCCTTATTCATGGTATTAGAAACGCACCGATGAGCCAATCATTTACGTGGAAAGTTTCCAGCTTAGGGTAGAATCTCCCCGTACTAGAGTAGCTTCCATGGTCGTTTCGGACACTCAGAGAGCGAGATATTCACAACTAGAAAGTGAAAATCGACCCTGATGAAGACATTCATGAAAAATTAGGTACGACTTGGCACACACTAATCTTCAAAAGAGAATTTCTCTGCCCACGATTCCATATAAATTGCCAGCTCCACGTGCATATCACTCCAGTTACTCTGAGAAGCGACATTGAATAGACACGCGCCTTGCTACATGTCAGACTATATTATGTATTTCCACATATATATCCATGAAGATCCAGAACTGAAACTGGGTTCATTCGGTTAGTTAAGCACAGCGCTTCTCCAGAAACCTACTACGGATTCTGGGAAAAGGGTATATTTAAATATCACTCTTTCAATAGACTCAGGAGTTTGCAGTTTCACATTTCAACCCTTATATAGACAAGGGAATTTCTACTCATTTTTTTATCAATTAGGCCAGTGGTGTAGTCCTAAAAGAAAAAGGGGCCTTCGAGCACTTGCGGAGTAAATATTGCGCAAGAAGTAAACCCTTTTTGTAGGCTTCCGTCACGCTTTTAAAGTTCCATAAGTAATAGGACTGAATTTCTATAGCCCAGACGGAGCAATAGAGTGAGTTTTTTACGGACGGTATGGGTGGTGGGGGGTATCAGGAACCAAATGCATCATCTAACAATCACCTCCGAGCATTTGCGGAGTAAATATTGCGCGAGAAGTAAACCCTTTTTCTGCGCTTCCGTCACGCTCTCGAAGATCCATAAGTAATAGGACTGACTTTCTGTGGGCCAGAAGAAGCAATAGAGTGATTTACGAGCAGGATGGGCGGTGGGGGATTTCAGTAACCAAATGCATCCTCGAACAGTCGCGGAGTAAATATCGCGCGAAAATTAAACCCTTTCTGTAGGCTTCCGTCACGCTCTCAAAATGGACCGCACGCTTGAGCAGCACTGCGCGGTGAAATTTCGTTTTGAACTTGGAAAGTCTGCAATCGATACTTTCATCATAATTGAGCAGGCGTACGAAAGGATGTAATGAGCAGATCAGCTGTTTTTCACTGGCGTTGCTCGAGCGTGCGGTTCATTTTAAAAGCGTGACGGAAGCCTACAAAAAAAGGTTTAATTCTCGCGCAATATTTACTCCGCAAATGCTCCGAGGCGCCTGTTCAAGCATGCATTTGGTTCCTGACATCCCCCACCACCCCACCTGTCCGTAAAAAACTCCCTCTATTGCTCTGTCTGGGCTATAAAAAGTTTGAGGGGCGCGGCAAAAACTAAGTTTGTAACAGGGGGGGGGAGCTATAAGTGGAAATAAGGTTACGAACTTAGACAACATTTAGAACTTGAACCCAGTGAGAAAATCCAATGATATCTTTCGTTAAACGATCATTTTTTATTGAAAAGACTTCTATTATATTTTTGGTTCGGAATTCTTCTCGTCTGGTAAATAATTCTATTATTTGGTTGAAAATTTAGCTATTTTGATGAAAATTGGTTTCATGTTTGGTTTAAAATAAATTTTTTGAACTGGCAAATAAACTATTCCATTTTTGGTTGAAAATTGATCCTTTTCAGTTAAAAATTGAACTATTTGGTTGAAAAATGATATTTTTTATTCAAAAGTTCAACTTTTTGGTTGAGAATTCATGTATTTTGTTGAAAATTCGTCTTTTTTGGTAGAAATTTAATCTTCATGGTTGAAAATTTAGCCTTTTTAGTTAAAATTGTTTGGTTGAACTATCAACTGTTACATGCTTTGTTGAGAATTCATTTTTTTGATTGAAAAGTCGATTATTTGACTTAAAGTTGAACTAGTTTGGAAAAAAATTCATATTTTTGGGTTGAAAATTCAATTTTTTTGTAGATAATTCGTCTGTTAGACTTCAAAATTAACTAATTTTGTTGAAAATTCATGTATTTTGTTTAAAAGTCGTCTTTTTTGGTTAAACATTCAACTTCTGGGTCGAAAATTCATATTTTTGGTTGATAATTTGACAACTTTGTTGAAAATTCATTAATTTTTTTGTTCAAAATTGTCCTTCTTGGTTCAAAATTCATCTTTCTTAGTTAAGAAGTAAATTTTTATTTGAATTCAACAGTCTTCGAAAAAATTCGTCTTCTCAGCTTGAAAATTTTATTATTTGGTTGAATCCTTAACTATTTTTTTGGAAAACTCGTATTTTTTCCTGGAATGTTCATCTATTTGGTTGTTAATGCAACTTTTTGGTTTAAAATTAATTTTTCTGTTGAAAATTAATCTTTTTGTCGTTGAAAATTTGTTGTAAATGCAATATATTTCGGCTTGAAATCTTATAAATTTAAATTTTTATGTAGTGAATTCAATATGTTATTTTTTTATGACAATTTTTTGCTGTGTCTAATGAAATTTTCCATTTGTCGATTTTTTTTTAAAATCGGCTTTGTGAGAGTCAAACTTTTCCCGCCTCGACCTCTCATTAATAATTTTCCTGGGACTGGTTTTTATAGCCTTTCTAATTTATTTATACATCACTGATCAGCAGTAGATGAGTAAGGGGCGTTCTAAGTCAAGATTCCTACCTTACCAACATCAAGAAGAATCTGCAGCTGTATTCGTTCGTGTCCGTGCTAAACTTCTAGAACATTCTCGGAGCGTCCTGATGACGTCACAAAATAATATTGCGCAATTGCGAAAGCCTAATTTTTGTAAACAGATTCAAGGATAAGCATGATCTCAATTAAGCATTTCGTGTGAATACTCTCAAGATCATATTTTGCTTTGTCCTAGCAAGGATGATTTATTGCTTCCTTATAGATAAACATATAATTCAAAATTCGTTTCTTTATTTATTTAATGCGCAAAAGATTCTGTGTATAGGTAGGTGAAATTTGATATGGAAGGCTATGTATGAAATTCTGTTTTGTCTATAAATCTAACTTATTGCTTCATTACAGATACTACATTTAATGAAAAATTCCTGTCTTTATTTATTCAGTGCGCAAATAACTCGTGAAAACATTCGTCTCCAGTCTAGAACCTTCTAGAACTTACACATAAATAGGAAGATATAATTAAAGTTAAAATTAAAAAATATTCGAATTCAATCGAATAGTATAGATAAGAAAGGTATCTAAAGAAATAAAGCCTTTCTTATGGTAGGTCATATATTCGCCATTCTTAACGCTTTATTCTGGCATCCAGTATCAAGCGTGGACTAGAAGTAAGAGATGACTTCCAGACGTATTTAAACGTTCGGATTTTAAAAACATTCATGCACTGGTTTTCTATAAGACAGCATGCATTTCATTTAGATTTTATAACCATTATTTCCAGCATTACTTCAAATCACTGCAATATGCTAGATTAGTCTACCTCTCGACGTATCATATGTAATAAAATGCCACAAACAATTTCGAGACTCGAGAGATAAGACAGTGTACATTTTACTCATGGTTTTGCGCACGTTCTTTAACTTTAATATATATCTTGAGGGTACACTTCCCAGGGCGCTTATCGCTCATTATGTAATACAACAATATTTGAAATATATTGCTCTTCTCTATGATATGTGTTTATATCAATGTAATTCATAACAAAATGACGCAGTAGAAAATGATAGGACAAAGCAAGGTATAATTTTGAATGTATTTACGCGAAATGCTTAATTGACATAATAAATAACCATGAAGCTGTTTACACAAAGGCTCTCACAAATACGCAATATTATTTCGTGACGTCATCAGGACCCTCCGAGAATGTTCTAGAAGCTGAGCACGGACACGAACCACTGCAGCTGCAGAATGTTCTTAATGTCAGTAAGGTGGGAATCTTGAGTTAACACTCCCCTTGCTCATCTACTATCAGCAATGAAATTATCACAGAAGTCAATCAGTAAAGATCAGAACTTACTGAATAACTTCATTGAAAATAGAACTACCAATCTGTGATATCTCATGGTCCCATTTCTCACTGATTGAAGAGAGCAGCTTAGTGCATGTGCGTTTTGAAATTCGCCCCTTAAGATTTTAGTACGGGGATAAAATAATAATTGCTTTGCATTGCAAATGATTTTGCTCCTTCGCACAAGAAAAAAAACCCGCGCGCGATTGATGATGCTAGTTCTTAGTAATTTGGAAATTTCTTATAGTATTAATTTCACTGACTTGAGTTAAAACATAAATCTAAATATCTGTAAATATTAGTTTACTGACTGTGCAATTTTATTTCGTTTCTATTTTATTACAAATATGGATTTTAAGTGAGAAGTGGAGATGGTATATCTACTCACAGCGTGGAAAAGTAATATTGCGGTTGAACTCACCTGAAACAGAAAAAAGAGAATTGCTTGAAATATACAGATGAATTTATTTAATGTAAAAGTATGTAGCATATTAACGTTATGTGAGAGCTGTTTTACTTGTTTCAGTCTGAAAGTTGTTTCATCGTGTTTAATCTAAAAATTTATTTCCCGAAATACCAGAGGATTCTCAAAAGCGAAATTAAACTTTTTTTTTGTTCGCCCAGTCTTCATCATCAACTAAAGAGTGTATGCATTTATATATGAATATACCACTGCGTGTAACTTTTATTTTTTCAGCCATATCTGTGATATCAGTAGAGACTTTAATTTCATCCAGTTTCATTCGCTCGAATGCAACTCGCTACGCGAAATTGTACGAGTTACAGAAACCCCTGCTGAGTGCAATATAAACAGCTACTGTCTGTTTCACAAATCACTTCAGTCGACTTTTATGTCTTTATTACTAGACGAAAATTTAGTTGAAAATTTCAAGTTTTCTACTGTCTAAATATTTAAGTATACAATTTTTCACTGTAAAATGTCCAAACTTCAAGAGTCAAAGTTCATCATTTGAAACCTTGAAAATTTGGGACAATGCATCGAGAGTTAGGAAAATTTCAATTTATGGTTCTAATAATTTCAAACAAATATTGCTTCAAGAGCATTGATAGTGAGAAATGTACAGTAACAATCTCTGTAATTACTGAAAAAATAATAATCCTATCTAAAGAAATAGGTGGAACGAAATCATCGAAAATCTTGCGGAAATTGTTGCTAACTTTTTTCAAATTTTGTAAGTCGCAATTTCCAAATCAGGCATCTTAGTTCCAAAAATTTATTTCTAAAAGAGAAACTTTAAACTGTGAATGATTCTCTAATAATAAAGGCAACAATATTCTTTTCTTAACATTTTGACCAAATGTTTAAGAAATAACAAAATGATTCTATTCATAACCCCTTAGCTATATTAAATGAATTTATATGTATTTATTTATTAATAAAGATTAGAAATTTTCGGCACCATCAATTTAGCCAATCAAAATATCCAAATAAGAAATTATAATTGATGATAAAAATTATTTCCGAATGTTTATGAAAATTATTGATAAAAAAAATTCTAATTTTAATATCTTTCAATTTTAGGAAATAATTTTGTTCTTAAAATTTGGTTACCAGACTATAATTTGTAAACTTTTCCATACATTCAAAAAGATGAGAAAAATGAATTTATTGAGCTAAACTTAAAATACCTTAGTTTAAGAAATGTATAGACTGTAGGTAACAATAACAAAATTGTCGAATTGAAAACTTTTAAATAAAATTTTGAAGCTTTTTAACGATTTTAAAGGTTTTAAGATAGTGAGTTTTTTTTTAATTTCAGGGAAAATTTAAATTAATTTTGAATCAATTCAAAGAAAATATTTACAAATTTGTTTAAAGATTTCAAATGATTTCCTGAAATTTCAAAAAAGAATGTAGATGATTTCAAAGTGACAAAAGATTACAAAAAATTATAATAAGTTTATGAGATATTTAAAGATATTAGATAATATTGTTATATTATTATTAGATATTTATTTGAAAGGATACAAAAATAATATTATTAAAAACAAAATGTAGATTTTTGACGATTTCGAACAAAAAATGTAGAGTTTTTTTTAAGAATATTGAAAGTTTTCATGAGAATAAAAAATTGCTTAAGATTTCGCGGACAAATTTTAAATGACTTGATTTTTCAACATTTATTTCAAGAGAATAATTAAAAAGAGTTAAAGCATCCAAAAAGATTTCCAAAATTTTCAAAAAATAATCTAGAAGATTTGAAGGTAATTTTTTATATTTTGCAGAGATTTTTCAAAATTTTAGGAACAATTCAAATTATTTTAAAAGATATCTAGCTGTTTTGGAAAAAATTTTAAGAACTTAAGAAAAATGTAGATTTTAGAAGATTTCGAAATAAATTCAGAGCATTCAGAGAATATATTTGAATAGTTTATAAAACATTACAAAAGATTTCCAAAATGATCAACAATAAATCAGAAAGTTTTTTAAACAATTTAATGAATAACTCGAGTCAGTTAAAAATTTATCGAGTAATTTTTGAAATTTTGAAGAGATTAAAAATATTTTAAAACTTTGAAAGACTTTCGAACATTATGAAATACCTATCCTGAAATTTTTTCCTAACATCAAAAAGTCTTAAATATCTTTTAAGATACTCAAATTTCTCCCACAATTTGTTTAAATCCCTTAAAATAAAAAAAGAATTCTTAAAAATTTTCTAGATATTTTTTTGACATATCTGAGATCCAAAAAATCTTTTTGATTTTTTTCAGGAAACCTAGAAAAATGATATTTATATAACCTTTAAGCAAATAAAAGAAAGAAAATTAAAAAATAAATAGTCATTTGCAGTTTTTATTTTGTATTAAAAATTATTTTTTCCTTCAAATTATAATTTGCTTAAAATTTGTCTTATTAAAATTGCAAATGTTTGGTTTAAAATTAAAATCTTGTCTGGATGAGTATTCAACTATCTGGTTCAAAATTCTTCTTTTTGGATGAATGCAAATCTTCCTGATTTCCAATTAAAAATATTATTTTATTTACTCATCAACTATTATATTTTTCATTGAAATTTTATCTTTTTTAGTTGAAAATATCACTGCTTGGTTGAGGGCTAAACTACATTGTGAAAAATCCACTTTTTCGGTTAAAGATTTATCAGTTTAGTTCAAAATTCATCTCTTTTGCCAAAAATTTTATCTTTTTTGGTAGTAAGCATGCTCGAAGAGTCGCCTTCGAGAATTTGCGGAGTAAATATCGCGCGAGAAGTAAACCCTTTTTGTAGGCATCCATCACGTTCTCAAAATAGATTGCATGCTCGAGAAGCGCTAGTAAAAAACAGCTGATCTGCTCATTGCATCATCGCCGTACGCTTGCTTAATCGTGGTGAAAGTCTCGGTTGCAGACTTTCCCAGTATAGTACAAAACTTCACGGCGCAGCGCTGCATAAGCGTGCAGTCCATTTTGAGAGCGCGACGAGAGCCTACAAAAAGGGTTTACTTCTCGCGCGATATTTACTCCGCAAATGCTCGGCAGCGACTGTTTGAGCATACATTTGGTTCCTGACATCCCCCATCACCCATCCTGCTCGTAAATCCCTCTATTGCTCCATCTGGGCTATAGAAAGTCAGTCCTACTACTTATGGAACCTTGAGAGCGTGACGGAAGCCTACAGAAAGGGTTCACTTCTCGCGCAATATTTACTCCGCAAATGCTCGCCGGCGACTGTTTGAGCATGCATTTGGTTCCTGACATCCCCCACCACCCATCTTGTCCGTAAAAAACTCCCTCTATTGCTCTGTCTGGGTTATAAAAAATCAGTCCTACTACTTATGGAACTTTGAGAGTGTGACAAAAGCTTACACAAAAGGTTTACTTCTCGCGCGCTGTTTACTCCGCAAATGCTCGGTGGCGACTGTTTGAGCATGCATTTGGTAATATTTGGTAAGGTCTATACTACATAGATACTTATATCATCATTGTGTACAACTTATTGTCCACTCTGATCACAAAAAAAATTATTTGCTTGAAAATAACTATGAAAATATAATTTTTTTATATTTTTGACCTATGACCGCGTTCTGCGAACTGAGAAAATCTTTCTTTTTTGCTCAAACTTTCAGGAATCATTTTTGCACCCTCTAGAAACTTTTCAGGTCCCCCGGGAAAGGAAAGACTTAAATTTGGTATTTTCGACACGCCCTATTAGACACTCTAATAATGAGCACATGGGAGATATAATTAGTCATTATCGGCAAATAATTTAGTGTATAGGTTAAAAGAAAAAATTGCAATCCATTATTTGTGCGAGGCATTGTTCTTGTGCTGCTTCGTATTGTGAAGTCGGTACGTTCGAGCGCGCAATAAAAGATTAATCGCGAAATTCCCAGCCAAAGGGACGCGTTCATTTTCCCGGTATTTTCGCGAAACCGCAGCTGAGGCAAATAAAAAAAATGCCGCGTTAGCAAGATTCTTCATTGCGTTAAAAGTGGACGAAATACGTTTCTGCGAATAAAGTCTTTTTCGCGAAAATCTGATGGTATTTGCTTACGAATCTCCGGTTCCCATTATATCTAGAATGAACAATTTATTTTATAGATGTAATTTTTATCTTGCGCAGGACCTTTTAGAAATCTCTAAATTATCGTAAACTGTTTCTAAAGAAAAAATGAGACTTTAATTTTAAATCAATAAATAAACACTGTTTATAAGATAATTGTTATAGCAACTGACATTTATCTGGTATTACCTAACAGAGAGACTACGAATTCATTATAATGAACACAATGGTGTACATCTGTTTCACAATTCCGTAGATAAAATTAAAAGCCATTATAAGCTATTGTAAGTTGTAGTTATATAATTTCTTGTCACATGATCAAACTGAATTTTTAAATAATTTTTTAGAAACAGTTTTAATTAAGTGATAATTAATTTTTAAATTGCAAGCCTGAGGCTGGTAATTAACTCATTTTTTTAATTTTTGATTGAAACTAAAAAATATCAGGGTTTTCACTGATTAATTTATAATTTTCCATGACCAATGATACTTAAAGGCTAGTATTTTAATATTGTAACTTTTTAAACAATTAAAAATTATGTATTAAAATTTAAAATGTTTTTATGTATTTATTCATTCCGACCAAAAAATATTATTTTTCTATCATAAAAGATCAATTTTTAAACAAAATAGTTTTTTAACCAAGAAAATTAAATTTTCAACAAAATAAATGAATTTTTAACCTACAAACAGGAATTTTTAAACAAGTGGTCGAATTTTCAAACAGAAAAAATTAAACTTCAACCAAAAGTTTCATTTTCGACAAAAAAAAAGATTAATTTTCAATACAAAAGTTAAATTTTCGACCAAAAAAGATTAGTTTTTAACAAAATACTTGAATTTTCAACAAAATAGTTGAATTTTTAGAAAATACTGAATTTTCTACCTACAGAGATGAATTTTCAAAAAAAAAGATTAACTTTCAACCAAAAACAGATAAATATTAAATTCAAAAAGTTTATTTTCCAACTAAAAGATGAATTCCTATCAAAAAACATAATGTTCAATATTTCAACAACAACAAAATTCAACAAAATAGTTGAATTTTCAATCAAATAGTTACATTTTTAACCAAGAAAAGAGTAAATTTCAAGCGAGAAGATTACTTTTCTACTAAAAAGGACGATTATTCAACAAAATATATAAATTTTCAAACAACTAGTTGAATTTTCAAACAACTAGTTGAATTTTCAACTAAAAAAGATCAATTTTCAGCCGAAAATGGAGAAGTTGAATTTCCCATAAAAAAATTGTATTTTAACATAAAGACACCATATTTCAACAAAACAATCAAATTTTAAACCGAAAAGATGAATTTTCAACCGAAATAATAAATCTGCACATAAGAAAATGAACTTTCAACAAAGTACTTTAACTTTTAATACTAAATTGATAAATAAATTAATACTAAATACTAAAAATATAAATCTGCAATTGCAATAGTTGAATTTTTAATTAGAAAAATTGATTTTCAACCAAAAAGAAAAACGAGTTTTTGACCAAGGAAATGAATATTTAACTAAAATGATGAATTTTCAAAAAAAAAAAAATTATTTTTCAACCTTCAACCAAGCAATTGAATTTTTAAACAAGAAAGATGAATTTTCAAACAAAAAAGATGAATTTTTAACGAATACTGTAATAGTAGATATTTCAACCAAAAAATGCGAATTTTCAACAAAATAGTTGAATCCTCAATCAAAGAAGATTAATTTTCAACCATGAGTGATTTTAATTGAATTTTCAAATAAAAAATATACATTTAAGAAAAATGTTAATTTTCAACCAAGCAGTTGCATTTTTAACAAAAAAAAAAAGAAAAATTTCAAACCAGGAAGATTATTTTTACACTCATAAACACAAATTTTCAACTATAAATATAAATGTGCAACAAAAAAAAGTGTAAATTTCAACCGAGAAGATTACTTTTTACTAAAAAGGACGATTATTCAACAAAATATATGAACTTTTAAACAACTAGTTGAATTTTTGAATAAAAAACATCCATTTTCAGCCAAAAATGGAGAAGTTGGATTTTCCATTAAAAAAATTTTATTTTAACAAAAAGAGACCACATTTCGAAAAAATAGTCAAATCTTGTACCAACGAGATGAATTTTCAACCAAAATAATGAATCTGAACATGAGAAAATAAACCTTTAAAAAAATAGTTTAACTTTTAACAAAAATTATAATTTTCGGCAAAATAGTTTAATTTTCAACTCGTAAATAATAATTTTCTACAAAAAAAAACAACTAATTTGAACATGTTAGTTTAGCCCAAAAATTGAATGTTTCAACCAAATATGCGAATTTTCAATTCAAACAAAGAATTTTAGCGAAAATTGTAACTAAGAAGATTAATTTTCTACCAAAAAGACGAATTTTCAACTAAAAATATCAATTTTTAACTAAAAATGGAATAGTTAGATTTTTAGTTTGAAAAATTAATTTTAAGTAAAAAAACAAATTTTGAACAAAATAGTTAGATTTTTAACCAAAGAGTTGAACCTCCAACACAAAAAAAAAAAAAAATTTAACAGAATGATTCCACTATCACCCTAGTAGTGGAGTTTTCAATTAGAAAAAATCAATTTCCAACCAAAAATGGAATCGTTACATTTTCATTTCAAAAAATTATTATTCAAGCAAAAAAATTAGTTTTTAACAATGCAGTCAAACTTCAAACCAACGAGATAAATTTGCAAAATAAAATGATGACTCTGCAGCTGGAATAGTTCAATTTTTATTTGAAAAAATTTATTTTCAACCCAAAACAAATCGAATCTTCAACCAGAGAGATGAGTTTTTAACGAAAATAATGAATCTTTAACAAAAAAATTATTTTTGAACAAGGTGGATCAACCTTCAACCATGTAATTCAGTTTTCAACCAAAAAAATGAATTCTCAACAAATAATTTAATAGTACCTATTTCAACCAAAAAAACTATTTTTATTTAAAATAAAAAACAGTTGAATTCAACCCAAGGAGACGAATTTGTAAACAAAATAGTTAAATCCTTAACCAGAAGAAATTATTTTTATACCAAACAGTTGTAATATTATCCAAAAAAGATTAAATTTTTGCCAAAAGAGATGAAATTTCAACCCAAAAAGAGGAATTTTCAACAAAACAGTTTAATTTTCCACCACACGGGATAACTTTTCAACAAAATTGTAGAATTTGCAACCAAATAATAAAGTTTGTAATTTAAAAAATAATCTTCAGGAGGAAGCAACTGAAAAAAAAAAAAAATAGAAATACAACCTGACCCAATTACTAATGCTAATAAGAATATTATATAAGGGTAGCCGCATACTTCATTTTCAAAATTCACTAACTTTTCCCTGGCTGATTTTTTATTTTCACTAACCATTAATATTCAAAGACCAGTATCTCAATATCATAACATTTTCAACATTGAACCTCTTTTATAAACGGAATAAAACAATTTAAAATTAAAATTAAAATTTTTTTTTTGAAATTGCCTTTTATAGAAATTCCCCGACTTTAGCAAGATTTTTCTCAAAATCCCTGATTTTTCCCGGTGAGTCCGCTCAGAAAAATATTTGTCTTGAATTAAAGAAACCGTTTTTAACCTATTTTTTTCATTTAACTCAAATTTAAATTAAAGGAATATTTCCATTAGAATAAAAACCCATTTCTTCGAACCAAAGAAATTTTTGTGACTCAAAATGAATTTCTTTGAATCATCGGAACTTTTCCTTTAATGACAACTACTTAATATTTTCCTTTGATTAAAAAAAATTTTTTCCGAATCAAAGAATCCTTTTTTTGTGTCTTTCTGTATGAGCAATGACAAAAATCAATTTACTTTAAAAATTTACAGTTTTTTTAAATGTGACATTATCCTCTAAATATCAGATGAACTATATATCCTTTTAAAGTGTCAATACTGACATTCGATAAGTACGTGATTGCATATAGCTATTGACAGATCTATATTTCAGTAGCATTTCCAGCTCCCGAATGCAGTACTTATCATAAATTCAGACAATATAATCACCTAATAGAGCCGAATTCTGTGGCTCAAGCCTATAAGCTATACTACCGAGAGGCAAGTGCGATTGATCTAAATAATTACCGGAGGCGAGATAAATCCTAGGAATTAAGCTCTCATCAAGTCTTATTGATATTAAAGATGTTAAGCCGTAAAATCTACATATTGAAATTTATAATCCAGGATTTAAAAAATTATATCTGTCCCACAATTTCTAATCCATGATCCAGGGAACAGGAAAAACTTCATTTTCAAAATTCCCTGCTTTTTCCCTGACCAATTTTAGATTTTCCCTCACCATTAACCTTCAACAAGAAATGCGAATTTCCGACAAAATAGTTGAATTTTCAACTCGTAAATAATAATTTTCTACAAAAAAGAACTGAATTGAACATGTTAGTTTAGCCCAAAAATTGAGCGTTTCAACCAAATATGCGAATTTTCAAGTAAACAAAAAAAATGTTAGTGGAAATTTTAACTAAGCAGATTAGTTTTCCACCAAAAAGACGAATTTTCAACTAAAAAGATCCATTTTCAACTAAAAATGGAATATTTAGATTTTCAGTTTGAAAAATTAATTAACATTCTGGTAACATTTTTAACATGGAATCTTTTCTAAACGGAATAAAACAAATTCCGATTAAAAATTTTAATTCTCAAATTTATCCCTTAATTTTTTTCCAACAAAAAAAAAACCTCCATCAGAATCAGTTGCATTTTCAACCAAATAATTACATATATATTAGAAGAAAGTTGAATTTTCAGCAACAAAAAAAGATGAATTTTCAATTTAAAACGACGGATTTTCCGCCAAAATAGACGAATCTTCAATCAAATAGCTGAATTTTCAAGCTAAAAAGTCGAAACTTCAGAAAACAAATGACCTTCAAACCCGATAAGATAAATTTTCAACATAGAAGGTAATTTTCAATCAAGAAAGATGAATTATCAACCAAACATTTGAATTTAAAAAAAAAGTAATTGAAAAGTTGCATTTACTTCAAAGCAAAATAAACGAATTTTTAACTAATTAGTTGAACTTTTAACCAAATAGTTAAATTTTCAACGTACAAAGCTGAATTTTCAACCAAATGGTGGAATTTTTAATAAAAAATATTAAGCTACAACAAAAAACGGTTGTATTTTAAACAAAATGGTTCAATTTACAAGCGAAAATGAAGAATTTTTAAAAATCAGTTGAATTTTCAACGAAAAGATGAATACTTGACAAAAAATATAATACTTGATATTAAAACAAAAGAAAAATCATTTTCAACAAGAGTTAAATTTTCAACAAAATAGCTAAATATTGAATTATATAGAATTTTGAGTTTTTTAATTGACTTTTCAACTAAAAAACATTTTCAACAAAATAGTCCAATTTTCAACTAAAATGATAAATTTTCCAACCGAAAAGACAAATTTTTAACAAATAAAGATTTTTTAGTAAAGAAAGACAAAAAAGTTCATCCAAATTTTTTAAGTTTCAAGCCAAAAGACGAATTTTTTGTAAAAGATTGATTTTTCAACCCAAAAATATGAATTTTCAACAAATAATGTAATAGTAGATATTTCAACCAAAAAAAAAAACGAATTTTCAACCAAATAGTTGAAACCTTAACCAAAGAAGATAATTTTCAACCAAGAATGATTTTAATTGAATTTTCAAAGCAAAAATATAAATGAAAAAAAAAGTTAATTTTTAGCCATGCAGTTGAATTTTTACCCCCAAAAAGAGGAAAATTCAAACCAGGAAGATTAGCTTTACACCGAAAAACCCGAATTTTCAACTAAAAATATAAATTTGCAACCAAAACTGGAAAAGTTACATTTTCTGTTTAAAAAATTAATTCTAAATAAATTTTTTTTCAACTTTTAACAAAATATTTAGGTTTCCAACCAAAGAGATGAATTTTTTAATAAAATGATGAATCTTCAATTAAAATTTTTTAATTTTAAATTAAAAAAATTAATTTCAACAAAAAACGAATTTTTGACCAAAGAAATGAATTTTTAAATAAAATGATGAATCTTCAACAGAAATAGTATAAATTTTCAATTTACTGAATTAATTTTCAACCAAAAAGAAGAACGAATTTTTGTCCAAAGAAATAAATTTTCAACTACAATGATGAATCTTCAACAAAAAATGATTTTTTCCTAAGTGGATTATTATTCATCAACCAAGTAATTGAATTTTTAACTAAAAAAGATGAATTTGCAACGCATAATGTAACAGTAGATATTTCAACCAAAAAAAAAAAAAAGATATTGCAAACAAAAAAATTTCAACAAAATAGCTGAATATTCAAATAAAGAGAATTTTGAGTTTTTCAATTAAATTTGCAACTAAAGGCATTTTCAACAAAATAGTCGAATTTTCAACTAAAATGATGAATTTTCCAACCAAAAAGACCAATTTTCGACAAATATGTCAAGATTTTTTAGTCAAGAAAGACAAAACAGTGCATCCAAATTTTTTAACTTTCAAGCGAAAAGACGAATTTTTTGTAAAAGATTTGATTTTTCAACCCAAAAATATGAATTTTCAACAAAAAAAAATTAATTTTCAGTTCAGTAGTTGCATTTTTAACCAAAAAAGAGGAAATTTCAGACCAAGAAGATTAATTTTCTACCAAAAAAGATGAATTTTGAACTAAAAATATAAATTTCCAGACAAAACTGGAAAAGTTACATTTTCAGTTAATTAAATTAATTCAAAACAAAAAAAACGATGTTTGAATAAAATAGTTAAATTTTCAACCAAAGAGATGAATTTTTAACTTAAATTATGAATTTTGAATTGCAACTCTTGCAACTCTTGAAACGAGTTTTCGACCAGAGAAAAGAATTTTCAACTAAAATGATGAATTCAAGAAAATGATATTTTCATCAAGTGGATCAACGTTCAACCAAGAAAACGAATTTTTAAACAAAAAAAGATGAATTTTCAACAAATAGTTTAATAGTAGATATTTCAACCGAAAAATACGAATTTTCAACAAAATAGTTGAAACCTCAACCAAAGTAGATAATTTTCAACCAAGAAAGATATTAATTGAATTTTCAAAGCAAAAATATAAATTTTCATAAAAAAGAGGAAAATTCAAACCAGGAAGATTAGTTTCACACCGAAAAATACGAATTTTCAACTAAAAATATAAATTTGCAACCAAAACTGGAAAAGTTACATTTTCTGTTTAAAAAATTAATTCTAAATAAATTTTTTTTTTAACTTTTAACCAAATATTTAAGTTTTCAACCAAAGAGATGAATTTCTAACTAAAATTATGAATCTTCAATTGAAATTGTTCAATTTTCATTCAAAAAAATCAATTTTCAACAAAAAAAAACGTATTTTGACCAAAGAAATGAATAAAAAAATGTTATGCATTAATTTTCAACCAAAAAGAAAAACGAATTTTTGTCCAGAGAAATAAATTTTTAACTAAAATGATGAATCTTCAACAAAAAATGATTTTTTACCTAAGTGGATTATTCATCAACCAAGTAATTGAATTTTTAACCAAAAAAAAAATGAATTTTCAACAAATAATGTAATAGTAGATATTTCAACCGAAAAATACGAATTTTCAACAAAATAGTTGAAACCTCAACCAAAGAAGATAATTTTCAACCAAGAAAGATTTTAATTGAATTTTCAAAGCAAAAATATAAATTTTCAAACAAAAATGTTAATTTTTAGCCATGCCCTTGAATTTTTAACCAAAAAGAGGAAAATTCAAACCAGGAAGATTAGTTGTACACCGAAAAACACGCATTTTCAACTAAAAATACAAATTTGCAACCAAAACTGGAAAAGTTACATTTTCTGTTTAAAAAATTAATTGTAAATAATTTTTTTTTTTAACATCTAACAAAATATTCAAGTTTCCAACCAAAGAAATGAATTTTAAATAAAATGATGAATCTTCAATTGAAATAGTATAAATTTTCAATTTAATGAATTAATTTTCAACCAAAAAGAAAAACTTAAATAGTTGAACCCTCAGCTAAAGAAGATTAATTTTCACCAAGAAAGATTTCAGTTGAATTTTCAAAACAAAAGTATGAATTTTCAACCAAAAAATACGAATTTTCAACAAAACAGTTGAAATTTTAACCAAAAAGGATGACTTTTTTTTAATTTTCAACCAAATAATCAAATTTGTAACTAAAAGCATAATTGTCAGGAGGAAGCAACTAAAAAACAAAGGAATAGAAATAGAAAAACAGGCAAATATATTACTGACAACAATATTACATATATATATATATACATCAGGGTGGTCGCAAAACTTAATTTTCAAAATTTCTTAATTTTTCCTTGACTAATTTTTCATTTACCATAACCAATCATATTCAAAGATCACAATCTCAATTTTGTGACATTTTTAACATAGAATCTTATATAAACGGAATAAAACAGTTTCAAAATAAAATGAAAAATTTATTATTCTTTACAGTTATTTAAAGTACCTCGTACAAAAATTCCCTGAATTTTGTAAGGAAAATTTCAAAATTACTTAAAATACCCAAAATGTAAGAAGATTCACAGTCAGATACGTGGATGTTTAAATAATGTTTTTTTTTTCAATTACTCGAAATTGCTAAATCAAAAGCTTGGCACCTCCACACTTCAGAAGTTCTCAGAGTGAATTCTCAAGCATGGAGTCAGACTAGTCAAAGAAAACCTCATTTAAAAAAGAATGCGAAACGAGGGTAAGTGTTGAGTGGATTTTGAGCTCGCCCCTTTATAAACTCACCTCGAGACTTTCAAGAACCTAGAGATTTTTTCAAGACTTTAGTAATAGTACAATATATTTTAAGTTTTAAAGAATCAAATCAGAAATCATTTAATCTTTCAAGACAGATTTGTGAAATTTTCAAAATTTCGAATTTAAGGTGCTTAAAATTTTCCTATATCTAATTGCGCAGTATTGTATACAATTTCAAATTCAGGTCTTTCAAAATATATTCATAAATATTATTCAGGGTGTATATTAGGGTGGTCGCAAAACTTAATTTTCAAAATTTCTTGATTTTTCCCTGACTAATTTTTCATTTACCCTAACCAATCATATTTTGAATAATTTACATTGAAATTTACATTGAAGTGCAACAAAAATAAATACATTTTCATTAATAAATTTTGTTTTTTAATTTCATAAATTTTCGACCAGAAAATATGACTTTTGAACCAACAAATATATATTATAATATATATTATTATTATTAATATGAGTTATTAATTATTATTAATCATAGTAATTATTAATTATTATTAATTATTGAATATGAATTAACTAAAATGCTAAAAACAAGTATTTATAAACAAATGGTTGAATTTCAACGGAACTTAAATTTTTTTGAGACACCCAACTTCACATCCTAAAATTCTCTCAAAAGAGGGAAAACAGGGAGATTTTTTAAGAAAATAGAGGAATAATAGGAGAGTAAATTCTTTTTAATAAAAAATAATGTAGGTACTATATTGGAATTCCAGTGAGACTTTTTTTCTCGGGTTACTTTAAATTAAAAACCCTCATGTTAATTGGAACATTAATTCACCCTTTGAAAAAACCGCTTGTCCAGATCTGGAATTAGAATCAAAATAAATTGAAATTATGCTAAAGACCCTCTTTATATAAAAAAGAAACTCTATTCATCCCTTTATAAAGTCTGCTGATCTGCAGAGGGGAATGGTTTCACACCGCGAGGGAGCCTGACCCACCTCTTAAATTGTTTCCCCTTTGCGATATCGCGGTTTCACCCTCTTTTGAAATCCATCCCCGCTGGTACTGAAAAGGTTACGTATGGTAGGGGGTAATGTATGCAAATCATGCTGGTTTCCGGTGCACACAGAGAGAGAGAGAGAGAGAGAAAGAGAAATGCGAGGAAGGAATTTATTGCCGACGGAATCAATTGTCCAGGACGCTCGAATTCACTTGAAAATCCATTTTTCGAGCTCGCACCTTATCGATCTAATCGCGTCCACAGGAGACGAATGCAAGTTCGAGCTAGGCGTTTAGAACCGATGGAGCGTGGTAGCACTGGTTACAGTATAAAGGAATAAGGAATTCATCCCCTTGCTTTGCACCGAGTCGCGTTATTCCTACGAGCATTGAGCCCACGCAAGAGTAAACATCGAACAGAGTAGTCCCTCGGGAAAAGGGAATTACCGACATTAAAATGCAACTTTGCTTTTCCAGCGTATATACATGCCCGCGAAACGCTGCGCTGCTGCGATCGCGTAACAAAGGCTGCTCAAAGAAAGACGTTCACACCATGAGAAATTTATCGCGCCAGTTACAATTTTCCACCCAAGATAAAAAATTCAAGAAATGAAATAGAAATGGCGGGTATAACAAGGTATAACAAGCAGTAGTTAAATTTAAGACAAAGAAGGAGATTAAAAGGAGATTTTATTTATTGTTCAAGACTTTTCATATCATATAATATATCATATGAAATTGTTTTGTTGTACGAATAAAACATTTTTCTTCCTGTATTAAATCTTTTTCCTCTGTTTAGGTTTTTATACACTTTAAAATTATCCGCGCTTTTTCGCGGTCTCATGTTGGCCAATCAGAACATGGCATGAAACAATGCTGGCGCCCTCAGTCGTTCGTGGTTCGTGTTGTTCAGTGCTGCTTTCGTTCTTTTGGAGGTTGCGTAATGGAGTACCCAGCTAACCTGTTATTATCGTGAGAAGTTCCCAAGTGATCACATGTTATGAGAGGAATTGTTACTTGTATGTCAGTTTCCTAGCTGGTAACGGTATCCGTTACCAGACAGACTAGTAACATGGTGGTAACAGCCGACAGCCATCTTAAACTTTTTGCGCATGTGCAACGAGTAAGCATTCATTGGTCCGTGATTCCCCGCACAATTTAAAAGTGCAAAAATAATTATAATTGCCGGTAAAATAATCTCAATTACACAGAAAAATGGTTGAATTTAAAAATCGGTACAGAATATCTATAAGCGTAAATATTTTAATAATTTACAATGAATATTTATTCTTACAAATTTTAAGGTTAAAATGTAAATAATCAATCCCGGCACAAAGAAAAATTTGTTTTTTGAAAATTTGTTACTTTTTATTTTTGATGTGCTACTACAAGCAGTGTATAACAAATGAATTTTCAAGGATTTTAAAGAAGAATTTAAAAAAATAATTAGATAGTTAAGTAATACTAGAACAGAATGAAAAGTAATAGGAAAAATTATTAAATTTATAATTTTCGAGTATTCCCTTCATCTTTAGCTTCTGCTTATTTTTTTGTAGATTTTGGATAGGTTTACAGCCATTATGATCTCTTATCGAAGAAAAATCACTAATGTGGCAAGTACTGATGATAATATTCGATTTAACTCGACTAGAAAATGTAACTTTCAAATATACGATGAAATTATTTTATAATTAATCTTTTTTTAATAGGCTATTGTATTAAAAATCTGATGATGAACAATGGTGCTTTTCTAATATGAGTAAAAGTAATTGCTATAAATACGAGTATATTCAATAAAAGGGGTGTCGATTCTCAAGACGATTTCAAATGTATTATTTAATTATAATTTCCTGAAAAGGCAAAAATCTGATCAGTATAATTTCTAAAACCCAAAATTTTGAATCTGAATCATTCATAATTGAAAGATGCAAAGCAAAATAACGTTTAAAAAAAAAGTTGTAGATTTGATAATGCCTTAAATTTTGGAAATTGACTAGTTTTTACGTTATACAATATGAAATTTTTCAATTAAACTGGTTTCAAAATGAAAATGTTTGAAATTAAACACCGACATTTGAAATCAGTCGAAATTAAATAAAATCCATTTTTTCTTTTGAAAACTAAATTTGAAAATAAAAAATGTTTTTTTAGTCTTTGATATTTTAAAACTGTTTTTTTTTTGTAATTAGTATTATTAAATTGGTTTTAAAAAATTAGTGTAATAAGTGTAATTTCTAAAAGCACAAGATTTTGAATCTGAATAATTTAAAATCGAAAGATTTAAAATTATAATATTGTAGACTAAAAGTCATTTAAAAAATAAAATAGATTTCTGGATATTTCTAAGCAGTATTGATAAAAGAGACAATTTTAATTGTAAAAAACCTACTAAAATTGGAAAATAATTCCGTTCTTAAAATTTTGCTACCTCGCCGGTAGCGTAACCAGAAAATTACCGGTACTGACAATAAGATTTCTGGCAAAATTTAAAATCATTTAGGTTTTATTTTGAAAGAATTACTTTAAGTTTTGAAGATTCCATAATATGTCGAAAAAGAATCTGGAAAATAGTAGACAATTTTTTTTCATTTTGCAGAATTTAGAAAAATTGTAGGAAAAACAAATTGTTTCAACAGATATTCAGAAGTTTTGAAAAGATTGGAAAATAATTTAAATATTGAGAATTTTGAAATGTTTTAAGATAATAAAAAAAATTCTTAATATTCTAGCAGAATTTCAAATTCTTTTTATTTTTGAAAATTAATTCTCAGAGAATATTTAGAAAGATTTTAAAACATTTTGAACGATTTAAAAAATTGTCAGAAAAGCATCTAGCAGATTTTAAGGCAATATTTTTAATTTTGCAAAATTAAAAAAAAATTGAATAATTTTAAAAGATATTTAGAAGGTGTACAAGTTTTGAGAAGACTTCAAAATATTTTCAAATATGATAAGATTAATTCAAAAAATTAGTTTTTAAAGAAAATTTCAACAGATTTCAAAAGGTTTCTAAAAATGTGGAAAAAAATCTGTGAGATTTCAAGGAAGGTAGTTTTTTTAATTCTGAAAGATTTTTCCAAATTTAAGGAAAAATTTAAGCTTGTTTAAAATTTAATCAGGAATTTTAGAAGTTTCGAAGAGATTAGGAATATTTGAAAATTTGAAAAGAGTTCTTAGGAAAATTATATTGATATAACTTAAAAACTAACTGATAATACTTATTTCCTGGGTCTCTTTTGCACGGTCAATACAATTTAAAAACTCTTTAATTATAAACTTTTAAAATTGAAATTAAAAATTTTTTATTTATAAATGAAAGCTATTGACACGCTTTGATTAACAAAATTTTAAATAAATGCATTTATACTGCAAAATAATTTTTTTTCAGCTTTGTACAGTTCAAAGATTCAGATTCAGTTAAAAAAAGTATGAATCCACGTTATCATTCTTAATGTTGTCAATTAAAGAATGAATCAATAAATTTGCGAATTTTTTTCAAACTGAACACTTTTTAAATTCGAGTTTAAATTAAAAATTACATCATATTTTAAGTAGTTTCAAAAATCATTAATTATTGATTGAATTATTGTTAAATTTGTATTCATACATAAAAATTTGTTTTTGTCTTAAATTATTTTTAATAATTCCCTTAAAGTTATATTTTCCAAATAAAAAATAATTTTTTGAGGAATATCTAGAAAAATTTTTATCATCTTAAAACCTTTCCAAATTCTTCAAAAACTTCAATATTTCCTTTCAAAATCCTCAAAAATCTACATTTTGTTAACAAATTTCAAAAATCTTTTCCAATTTTAAATTATTTCGGAAATTTATTTAAGACATTTGAATATTTTTTAACGGATTCGAATATTTCTTAAAATAGTACAAAAATTCTACAAAATCAAAAAAATTTGCTTGAAATCTTCCGGATTCTTTTTTGACAATTTTGTGAATCTTTTGAAATCTTTCGAAATATTTTCGTAAAATTAATTTTTCAAAATAAAAAATAATCTCTAATTTCCCTAGGAATCTTGAAAAACTTTTTTCTTGTAATCTTTCACATTTATTTTTAAAAAGCTTCTAATTGCTGCATATTGTTATGGATAAAATACGTATTGTATATGCTATGTATATATTTATTATAGAAAACTTAAACTTTTGAAGGCAGCTTTGTAGTTTCAACATAATAATAATAACACTTCGCATATAAAAAATTTATTAGAAGATAAATACTTTATTTAATTATTTGAAATTCAATATTTCATTTTTATTAACATTTATTTACATTATGGTTCTAACCTCTAATATTAGAGGTTAGAAGTGACTTATGCCACTTCGTTTTCGTAAAGGTTCAGCTCAAAAATCTCGCTATTTCGTTCATAAAATATGTGTTCATACGTTATTTCATCAAGTTGGAAGTCTATAATATTATATCACTTTCCCGGAAATTATTGATCACTTAATTATGTCCTATTCTAACAGTTTTGCAAGTGTATTAATAATTTTTATTTCGAAACGCTGGATATTTTGAGGTTAATCTGTCATTGCACGTTGTTTTCCCAAACATCACTTTGTTACAAGCATGTGATTGCTCTGACGAGATAATGTTACCGGCTTCGCTTGTAACATGTTACTGCTTTGAGTGGGAAACATATTGTCACTGGATGACCATCAAGGAAATCACTACCCTAATAGCACGGAACGTTCCTGTGACGTTCCCGGAACGTTCCGCGGGAACTTTCGGAACGTTCCAGCGGAACGTTCCAGGAACGTTCCCGGAACGTGTAAAATGTCCGCCGCTTGGGAACGTTCCACTGGAACGTTCCAAACATAAATTAACGTTATTGTTATTATTATCAATAAATATCTCGTAAACCGTAAGTGATAGGTCAAAATCGACGTCAGTTTATGATACGGATATCATATTATAGTGTAGTATATGCGGTACTCAAAACTCAAAAATGACATCCATTTTTACCTATCTCTTACGGTTTACGAGATAATTGTTGTTAAAAATAACAATAATGGAAAGTTCCCCTCAGGTCCCAGTGGAACGTTCCCAAGGGGCGGACATTTTACACGTTCCGGGAACGTTCCTGGAACGTTCCGCTGGAACGTTCCGAAGGTGCCCGCGGAACATTCCAGAAACGTTCCGTGCTATTAGGGTAGTGACTGGTTTTCTGAATCTTGTTACAAGCATGTGACTACTCAGGCTGGTATCTGTGTTAGCTGGGTAACGCGTCAATCGCGCAAATGTAAAGTAAAGATGCAAGTGAATAATAGTGCTTTTTTATAAAGACCGTCAAACTTATCTTTTTATAATACTTTCTAAATATGTTTTTCGAAAAAGCAGTTTGACATAAGTATGGCAGAAGAAGAATGTGTCGAATAATTTCATTCTGAGACCATCTCATCTAAAAATACTAACTTTCGCCTCACAGAAAAAACTGGGGGTTCACTGAAGTTGCGGCTCAAATAAAAGTTGGTACCCTTTAAAACTTGAGCTCTAATAGATACCTGTAGAAAGCCAAAAGGGTTCCTTTGGAGCGCTCTTTTAAAGAACAACATGAAGGCGCATTCACAAACCAACCGCTTGCAAAGTAGGGCTGGTAAGTTAGGGATCGGTTTACACTTATCGACCAATGACTTGAGACGAAAAGTTTCTTGCATATGAATATGCTTTTATGTTGACAACTTTGCTACATAACCTGCAAATTATATTTATCAAGTCATTATAACTATTTAAATTGCGGTAATGTTTTGTACTTTAATTATCTTCATTAAGTTATGTCCATCAGAGTTGGATTACATGTGTGCTTGAATGTAAAAATTACGATATTAATTAAACAAAATGTCGAAGTGGGCAAAGCGGAAAAACGGTTCCTTTTAAAAAAGACTCAATTATAATTGGGATCCTTCAGAACACCAACTGAGGTATCATGTAGAGCTCATTTATCGTTTTGGGTCCCTTTTCAGCAAGTGGGGTTCATTTTTTTTGCAGCTCCATTGGAACCAAAAATGGGTTCTAATGGAAATTGGAAACCCTAGTTTTTTCTGCGCTCTAGAAACAAAATAAAGTGTGTATTCTTCATTAAAATAAAATTTATAAGTTCAGCGCATAAACAAAATGCCTTAATATAATATTAATGAAAAATTCTCTTTTCAAGTTAATTAGGCATAATTAATATGACCAAACTGGATCGCCTAATTGCGCATAGATACAACTCACCGTTACAAGCCAAACTGAAGCCCAATCTGGGAGTAACTGCGGCGCCAAATTGGTGCCTAATTGGTACTTGAAAAACCTACCGAGACCCAGTTTGGCCCCAAACGACTTTTCCACAAAGGCAGCGAAAAAAATCTCGAAAAGCAAAAAATTGCGAAAGGTTTTTCTTAAGATGGAAAAATATGAAAAATTTTTCTCTCATGAAGTATAGATATATTTAAAAGTGTACAAAATCAGACTCAAGGAGCGTTACATTCTTCAAATCATATGATAAGCTGTCGTTTCAATTACTAAAGTGCAAGCGGTCATTTCTCGAGTTTTCACGTTAAAATTGTTAAATTTTCTAGGTTAAGTCAAGTGCATTAAATGACTGTTGTACATGAACAAAAATTTTTATTAATATTATCCTAAAGTATATTCGTAATTTCTTATTGCAATAAAAACTCTTTGGATGCATGATAACAACTACTAACTAATGTCAACAAAAATAAGTACTCTTGAACAATAATCAATTATAATTTGATTAAAGTGAACTGAAATTATCTGAAAATTATAAGATCCACTATCCGTCAATAAGCCAATATTCTGTTCAATAAAATATTACGAAGTTATGTAATTATTATAAGTTATTTATAATTCTATCCATTTTTTTTCATTATGCGGAATAATGTGGCAGAGGGAACATTTTTTAGAACTGTTTGGTCAAAATTTCAATTTTTTTATATCTAATTAATTTTTTTCATGAATGAATGATTAATTTGAATATGAATGATATTTTTTAAACTTAGGTTTCTTAAAAAATTATTTAATTGCTTACAGTTATATAATATGTAAACTAATTAATTTGAATCAACTTACGATACCACTTCCTCGAAGGAGATAAAATTTACAATCAGCACAAAGCGTGAACTTCTTAATTTCACCGCGACATCTGTTTGAAACGCCAAATATGCTGATTTCATGTAAGACAATGAGATACGAAATGACCTTGTAACTCACTTATTCCAACAATGTATACTACCATATTATATGAGAAACTTAAATTATTAACGATTTTTTAAACTTCCCTAAATATGAAGCAATTGTAAAATCAATTAAATTACTGCATTACCAATTCCAACACAGAACGTAGATTTAAAAAAATGTGACAACAATTCAACTTCTCATAATTTCATGAAACACAGTTGCTACACAATTACATGGAGGCAGAAACTTTTGCGTAATAATCACGAATTTCCACAAACAACAGAGATGCAGTTCCAATTAAATATTCTGATCATCTAGCAGGTTAAAAGACGGATTTGCTCCCGTGTGGAAATCTCATAAATTAAAAATTAAAAAAAAACAAGAATCCTACGAACAAATTTGGACAACATACTCCTAAATGTTTCCATTCAAATAATAAAAAAAAAAAGAAATAAAAAGAAGAAAACCGCCAAATCCCCCTCCTTCTTTTTCTCTCTCGTCTTTTTTCAATTGTTTTTAAATCACAATCAGAAATTATTTTGAAAATATTTATCAACGTTTCGGTGTTCATTTAACGCCCTTTTCAAAACAATAAAAACAATTTTTTCAAAGCAATAAAAACAAATTTTGGAACAAATTGAAACAAGTCAGATTTCATGGGGTGAATTTTGTAAGTGTGTTTTGATTGTGATTAAAAAGAATTAAAATAAAATTTTGCCTTCTTTCGATTTCCTCTTATTTATTTTTTTTTTTTTTAATTTGAATTGAGACATTTAAGAATGTGCTGTCCAAATTTGATCATTGGATTCTTGTTTTTTTTTAATTTCCAAGAATTTTTTAGTTAACTAATGACATTTATACTTAGCTAGGCTATTCTTGCTAGGCCTCAGATGGAAACACCAATTAACGCCCTTTATTTATGTAAATCACCTATTGAGTGCATTATTCATGAATTACCAAGAGAATTACACTTCCTTGGAGTTTAAAGTATATTAATTTGTTAAAATAATCTTTTTCCGTTAATCATTAAGAAAAAAAATTTCAAGTCATGTTTCAAAATTCCCTGAGCTTTCGCTGGCTAATTTTTTATTTTCTCTGATTATTAATATTTGATTAACAAAATTCTAATCTTGTGATAATAATACAGAATCTTTCATGATTAAAATAAAAATGTGTTTATTGAAATTTATAAATTCTTCTTTTTTTTTGGGGCAATCACAGCCTAATTTACTTAAGAAATGTGAAAAAGTAAGTTATTGAAACCGCAAAAAACTGGCCGGAAACGCGACTAATTTTCTTTTGCATTTAAGAGAATTTAAAAGAATTCGATTCGTAAGATTTCAAAAAAATGCAAGTTAAATTGGAAAGAATTTAAATGAAATGGAAAAAAATTCGACTCATTTGAGTAAAATTAGAGTCAATTTAGGTGAATTCAAGGGGGATGAGAATAATTGAATGGAAATTTGTACAAATCCAATGCTAATTTAAGGAAATTGAAAGAAAATTCAAAAATAGGTAAAAATTCAAAAATAGAAAAAATTAATTGAATTAAATAAGTTTGAAACGAGTTTAGATAAATTTAAGGGAATTCAAAAGAATGTGATGAAATGCCTTAGAATTCATGGTCAGTTTGAAAGACTTCAGGATGAATTTACAACACAAACAAATTTCAACAATTGAATTGAGTAGAATTGAGTGAATTTAGAAGAATTCAACTGGATTTAAAAAATCAAGAGAATTCCGAAGAATTCAAAAGAATTTAACAATTTAATTGCAGTGAAAAAAATATTTGATATTTTTTTTTGAAAAAATTCGGTAAAATTCTGTAAAATCTTGCGACATTTCTTGAAATCCTGGAAAATTTAATGAAATACCTTGAGAACTTATAAACTCCTCTAAAATCATGGAAATCCTTGAAAATCTTATTAGATCCTTTGGAATCTTTTAAAATACCTTATAATATTCAAATTCTTTTGAAATCGTTTTGAATCCCTTAAAATGATTTAAATCTTTTGAAAATGCTTTGTAATCTTTTAAAATACCCTTAAATATTTAATATCCTTTGAAATCTCATTAAATTACTGAAAATAATTTCAAACTCTTTAGAATCTTTTAAAATACCCATAAGTATTTCAAACCCTTCAAAATGTTTTGAAATCCCTTGAAACTTTTGAGACTTTCTTGAAATTTTAAAAAATACGCTAAAATTCCCAAAATCTTCTCAAATCCCTTCAAATGATTGAAATCTATTGACAATTCATTGAAAGCTTTTAAAATACCCTAGGATATTTTAAATACTTTGAAATATTTTGAAATCCCTTGAAACTTTTTAAGGCTCTTGAAAATTCCTTTTTAAAAAATACCCTAAAATCATTGAAATTCTGTAAATCTTTGGAAATACCTTAAAGTACTTGAAAATCTTCGACATCCTACGAAATCCCTCAATTCATGTGAATAAATTTTTTGAAACAGATTAAAATATTATAAAATCAGTGAGGTTACATGAAATCTAATGATATTTCATAAATCCCTGGCAAATTAATTCAAATACCTTGAGAGGTTTTAAAATTGCTTAACATCTTTCAAAATCCTTTGGAATACCTTCAAACTACATAAAGCTTTCGAAAATTCGACGCAATTTTTAAAAATACCCTACAATCTTTCAAATCCTTTTAAATTATTTAAATCTATAAAAAATATCTTGAAATATTTTAAGTGACTGTCTCGCTGTCTTGATTATTCTCGACTGTTATTTAAGGTGCTTCAAATGAGTCGGCTTTTAGAATAATAAAAGATACGGCTACAAGCATGAATTTTTTGATGTAATATTTTTACTACATAATCTAAAGGCTTATACATGTGCATGCCTAGAGCCCTTTTTCCGAAAAATGGTCTTGTTTTTTCTTCTTTTTTTTTCTGTTAACTGAAACGCACTGTGAAACGGTGAGCGCCTGTTTTTGGTTTACTATGGGTACACTGCCAGTGGCGCGTTGCCCGTTTCCAGGCAAAGAAAATTCAACATATAATATTCCAATTAACAAAAAAAACAAGACCATTTTTCGATAAAAGGGCTCTAGTCATGCACATAGCCTTTAGATTATGTGGTAAAAATATTACTTCAAACAATTCATCCTTGTAGCCGTATTTTGTATTATTCTAAAAACCGACTCATTTGAATCACCTTAAGGTACATCTTACAGAAATTCTCTGACTTTTGGAATTTTGGTTTCAAAATCCCCGACTTTTCCCTTATTTCCAGGTTTTTCCTAAGTGACCACTCTGTATATCTAATGTCAAATTTGTTGATTTTAAATACTATACAGTGTCGATTACTGATCTATCATTTTCGAAAAAACAGGATAAAGAGATGCTGCCGCATCATGGGTGGCGTAATTGGTTAACGCTCCACTCACGTATAGTTGCGTCCTCGGTTCAAATCCGCGCTGAGGCCGATTTTTTCTCGTTTCTCCAAAAATAAGAGACCAGTAATCGCAACTATTTAATATTAACCATCAAAAAATGAATCAATACCCTGTTCAACAAAATAACATCATTGTTTGAATGTTAAATCTAATATCAAATGTTGGCAACATAATTAATATCTAATAATATTAGTGTTATCGGTAAAAGCTGATAATGGCAATTATAATCCAGACTAACACTTTCCACTGAAATCACATTGCTGAAAGGTGTGCGTTATGTGATGTGTTAGAGGATATGATCCGATTACCCGTACTCGCAGAATCACAATTGGATAGAGATTGAAGAGAGTAAATAAAAGCAGTCAACAGATTTTCGAAAAAGCTGAGTTGAACGCATTACAAGCAAGTGTTTCATTTCACTGTCCTTTACTTTGTCATCGCAGAGTGGGTCAGTATATTCGATTATTTCCGCGAGGCAGTAGTGGATATATATTCTCTTTGTCACAGCTTATCCCTTGGCTTCCTCGCCTGCAAGGCTAACTCCCAGTGTTCGCAAGCATCCACATCGTTACATTAAACGCGCCATTCTATTCCATTTCACCCTCCATGTCTCCGACCCCAACTTATATCTCTTTATTCCGCCCTTTCGCTCTGCGGTTCGATGATTTCAACGCATGTCAATTTGCTGAGACCTCCTAACGCCGGGAATCATCTCTCTGCGTTCGTTATTCGTTATTATTATTATTATCATCAGGGGGAGAAAAAAATCTAGTTAAGAGGATACGAGTAGTCACGGTTGAGACAGTCAGACTCTCCCTACAAAGCGGAAGTCGAGACAATCCTATCACAAATATACAGTTTTACGGCTTTCATGTCAAGTCCACTTTCTGGATCTCGGGGTTCATAATTTTCAGGAGGACGTGAGAATGATACAAACACACTAAAACTTGGGGTATCAAATTGTTGCAGCTATTTTGATCTACGATTTCAACTCAATATGATTCGCTTTAGAGGATCAATGAAAATTAAAGAGAACAACTTCAAGGCGTATTAGCATCAGTATGCAAAACAGAATGGCAGTTGACGATTTTCGAAAAACATTACGTTCTGCCAAATTCAAGTTCTGCAAATCCATAATCGATCCTTGATCGAGATTTGCTGACATTTGTAAATAAACATCCACAACCTCAGTGATCATAAATTTAACTAAACGGAACTAATTAAATGATTTTTTTCAAAATTTGATCATCAATTTAATTTTAAACGATTATCAACAATTGATCATTCAGGTAAGAGGTTTAAATAATTTTATAATGTGTTGAGTAGTTGAAATTTTATGACAGATAATTGATCTCAAAATTTGAATCAAGTTGATCATGAATATAGGTATCAAAACGTTGATCGTTTTGATCCATTTGCTGCATCAACTTGATACCTGGTAGTTTTGTGTGAAATTCTTAAGTGTTTCTCATGATTCTGAAGTTCGCAAGGTTTACGAAAAACGAAAAAAATGAAAAATTACATATTTGAAAAGTCAAAATTTTTTCACTAAAAATATGGCAGTATTCGGTGCCAAAAGCACCATCAAAAAGTTTCATCCTTCTAGTGTATGTGGAACCTATCCCGAATCATCCCCTAAGCCTAAAGATTAAAAAATTCGGTAAAAATACACTAATTTCAAAAGTCAAAATGTTTTCAGTTATTATTGCCGCATATTATGCCAAAGGACCACAAAAAGGTTTTATCCTTGCAGCGCATGTGAATCCCACCCTAAATCACCCCCTTAGGTTTAAAAAATTCGGTAAAAATACAATAATTTCAAAAGTCAACATTTTTTCAATAATTATTGTAGAATTTCATGCCAGAAGCACCATCAACAAGTTTCATCCCTCTAGTGTATATGAAACCAACCCCAAGTCACCCCCTTAGGTTAAAAAATTCGGTAAAACTTTGGTAAAAATAAAATAATTTCAAACGTCAAAATTTTTTAGAAAATTATTGTGGAATTTGATGCCAAAAGAACGTTAATGAAGTTAAATCACTTTAACGCATGTGGAACCCACCCCAAATCAACCCCTAAAGTTAAAAAAAATCGTTAAAAATACAATATTTTGAAAAGTCAAAATGGTTGCGATGATTGCTGCAGCATTTTATGCCAAACGCACCACCAGAAAGTTTCATCCCTCTAGCACATGCGGAACCCACCCCAAATCAACCCCCAAGTCACCCCCTTAGATTAAAAAAATTCGGTAAAACTTTGGTAAAAATAAAATAATTCTAAACATCAAAATTTTTTAGATAATTATTGTGGAATTTCATGCCAGAAGCACGTTTGAGAAGTTTAATCCCTTTAACGCATGTGGAACCCACCCCAAATCAACCCCTAAAGTTAAAAAAATTCGTTAAAAATACAATATTTTGAAATGTCGAAATGTTGACGATGATTACTGCAGCCTTTTATGCCAAACACACCACCAAAAGGTCCATCCCTCTAGCACATGCGGAACCCACCCCAAATCAACCCCTAAAGTTAAAAAAATACACTAATTTCAAAAGTCAAAATGTTTTCAGTGATTATTGCAGAATTTCGTGCCAAAAGCACCACAAAAAGGTTTCATCCTTGTAGCGCATGTGAAACCCACCCTAAATCACCCCCTTAGGTTTAAAAAATTCGGTAAAAATACAATAATTTCAAAAGTCAACATTTTTCCAATAATTATTGTAGAATTT